>MU782113.1:189725-316140 GCA_026770625.1 Nicotiana glauca
GATGTGATTTCCGGTGATTCGGTTAGCTTTGGGGGATGATTTGTGACTTAGGAGTGCGATCAGAATTGATTTTGGAGGCCCGGTGTAGAATTAGGCTTGAATTGGCGAAGTTAGAATTTTGGCGAATTCCGGTTGATAGGTGAGATTTTGATCTGAGGGTCGGAATGGAGTTCCGTGAGTTGCAGTAGCTTCGTCGGGTGATTTTGGATATGTGTGCAAATTTTTAGGTCACTCGGAGATCGTTTGGTTGGGTTTTTGATCGAATGTGCATTTCGGAAGTTTTGAAGAAACTTAGGCTTGAATCCGATATGAATTGATGGTTTTAGCGTTGTTTGATGTGTTTTGATGATTGGAACAAGTTTGAATGATGTTATGGGTTATGTTGGTGCTTTTGGTTGAAGTCCCGGGGGCCTCGGGGTGATTTCAGATGGCTATCGGGGTGAAATTTGAGTTGAGGAATTGCAGGTTGCAGCTGGTATCTGGTATTTTCGCTTATGCGGAAATGGACTGCAGAAGCGTGAGGAGGGTCGCAAAAGCGGCTTACGGGCTGGTAGGGTAGTTTCGCAGAAGCGGAATCTTTTTCGCTTAAGCGAGTCCGCAGAAGTATACAGGCGATCGCAGAAGCGATTTTGTCCTAGAGGTGAAGTTCCGCAAAAGCGGAATTGTGTCGCAAAAGCATCTTTGGGAATTTAAGTGAAATTCCGCATGAGCGGAAATATGACCGCAGAAGCGGTATCGCGGAAGTGGGTGTGGGGACCGCAGAAGCGTAAACCCCTGGAGTAAGAAGGGTTTTATATTCATTTGTTCCGCGAAGCTTATGTTATTTTCACCATTTTTAGCGAGCTTTGAGAGCTTTGAGGCGATTTTGAAGAGGGATTCAAGGGAGAATGATCAGAGGTAAGTTCCTTGGCCTAATTATTCAAGTTTATGGTAGAATTAACATGGAAATTGGTTGAAATTCGTTAAAAGGGGGTAAAGCTAGGGCTTGAGATTTTAATATTTCAAATTGGGATTTGATAGATCATTTGAGCTCGGATTTGGGAGTTCTTGGTATGTATCGAGTCGTGGCGAGACGAGGAATCCGGTAATGTGAGTTTTATATTTTTCGAGAAGTGGGCCTGGGGCTCGGGTTTTGCTAGTTTCGAAATTTTTGATATTTTTCTATTATTTTCGATTGTGCATTGTTCCCTTAGCATATTGTAATGTATTCGCTCTGATTTTGGTTAGATTCGACGCGCGTAGAGGCCAATTTGAGGGGCAAAGGCATCGCGAGCGAGGAATTTCATCGGTTCGAGGTGAGTAATACTTGTAAATGATATCTTGAATGTTTGAAACCCCAGATTTGCACATTATAGTGTTATTTTGTGGTGACTTGCACGCTAGGTTGGAGCGTGGGGTAGAGCACTGTTGGGGATTGTGACTTGGTCTGTCCCGGTTGTTGATTTTATTGCGTGATTGACTGAAACCTATTTGGTGCTATCATGATTTGGGCTGATTGCCATGTTTTGGACTTCGTGTCGATTATTTGAACCCTTCAGGGGTTGATATCACTGTTTTTGCATTACTTTGCATATTATTTGATCTCGATCCAAGATTTTAAATACTGTTTTGCAAACTCAGCCATCTTTCTAAGATTTGAAAACTTAAATGATATTTTACTGACGTTTTGAGCTGAGAACTGCTATTTTACTATAGCTCAAGGGGCTTATGTGCATTTCTGGACTAAGCATGGATCGGGCTACGCACCGCAGCAGTGTTATATGTGCATTTCTGGACTGAGGATGGATTGGGCTGCACGCCACATCGGTGTGATATTGATATTGCGCTTGGGCTGTAGGAGCCTCTCCGGAGTCTGAACCCCCACAGTGAGCGCGGGTACCCAAATAGATCGGGTTGCGCGCCGCAGCGGTTATGTGCGTTGCATTGCATTCATGCATTGCTTCCTGTTTGTGCTACGTGGCATGACATTCATCACTCTCATATCATTGACATTCATGCTATTTCTTGCACTGTTACCAGATAATCTAGTGTTATTTGTAATGGAGTGTTGTGCCCGAGGGGCTGACTTATGTGCGGACTTGCACTATCTGATTATGCATTCAATTGCTTGACTGTTGGGAAAAGGATATTTTCAAAAGAGGGTTTTAACCGAGCCAGATATTTTCTAAAGGATTTTCATGAAATTACTGTTTTCCCAAGGTTCGTACTGTTCTATATAGCATGATGGAGTGTTTTACGTGTTTTACGTGTTTTCTTACCGCTCAGTTATTATTTACTCTTATTACTCATTGAGTTGGAGTATCACTTTACTCCCTGCACCTCGTGTGCAGTTGCAGGTATTGTTCACCCGATAGCGGGGTTTAAGCTGATTGAAGGTATCACTATTGTAGCGGAGTAAGGTGACCGCCAGCGTCCGCGGCACCTGATTTTCCCTTCTTTGATTTTAAATTTGATTCATGTAAATTACAGACTCTGTAGTTGTGTTCAGGCTTCTTTAGATGCTCGTGACTTGTGACACCCCGGTTGGGCTGAGTTGGGTGGTAAATATCAGTTATTAATACTATTAAGTCGTATTATTCATTCATTTATGTTTGTTAACTACTAAAATGGGGCATTGTTGTTCTATTGGCTGGCCTTGTCTTCACGAGAGGGGCCATCACGACCGGGTTTGGGAATTGGGTCGTGACAAGCCTCAAAATGAGAAGCGTGAGAGTATAGATCCGAGACTTTGAAAGTTGGTTTTGGAGCATAGTGTTGGGCATCGGGGACTTTGAACACAGTCTCTTTAGAGTATCCAGGAAAAATAGCTGGTCGAGGAGCTGCAAGAGCATGAGTGGCCAAAGGAGAGGTATATGAGGTGGTTTTGGCGAGTAGAGTGTGAAAAGGTTGTGGGGAGATATCAGCAGCAGTAGGAATCTGGATTTGTGATACTGGTGGGATAGTTGCAGGGTTTTCATTGTAGTTAGTGGGGAATGAAGGTGGAGGATACCCCTTGATCCAAGACTGATACATTTCTGCCATCTGCTGCTTCACCTTTGGACCTCCTCTTTCAATTCAGACTCCGACTCCACAAACTCCCTTGACGGGTCAACAACTCTTGTGCCCAAGTTTTTGCTAGCCATGGCTACCTTGCCCTTTGACCTTGTGCTGTATGGACGAGTTACCTTAAGAACCACAAACCAACCACCCTTCTGATATAATGTGGAGAACAAAGAGGAACCAAATGAAGT
Source organism: Nicotiana glauca (assembly GCA_026770625.1). Taxonomy (NCBI): domain Eukaryota; kingdom Viridiplantae; phylum Streptophyta; class Magnoliopsida; order Solanales; family Solanaceae; genus Nicotiana; species Nicotiana glauca. The sequence continues at coordinate 192,956 of MU782113.1, forward strand.
CATCATATTAGCGTTAGGGCATTTAACAACCAAAAATATCACATTTAATGCGATGCACCTAGCCACAATTACCGGTTCTAAAATGACTTCGAAGGTACGAAGGTCAGTTGGCATCATCCCAATTTGTTCATTTCAATCCTCTCTTTTCTTTGCTTTTCTAGCACTTGCTTGATCATTTTCCTTCCCTTTTTTCCTAATTATCACTCTTTTCTTTCCTCTCATTTCTCACGTCCCATAATTTCACCATCTCTTTTTTTCTTTTTCTTTTTTTTCTTTTTTTTCCTTTTTTTCTTTGAATAATAAAAAATGATTTGATCGAACCCTATATAGGTTGCCTACGTATCATGACCCCGCATGAATCAAATCTTTGCATAGTTCGGAAAAATCAAGAATAAAGCAAACAAATTATCATTTTCTTTTTTTCTTTTTTACCTTAATGACTACTTTCATGAGAAAAGGGAAATAAAAAAGTCAATCCCTTTTTTTGAATTTCCTAGACTGAATGCTCTATAACCTATTCAAAACCCAAATTTAACGAGTATATATATATATATATATATATATTTTTTTTTTTTTTTGAAACAAACACTCTACGGAAAATTATTAAGGAAAAACCCTAGAAGAGAAAAATATTTTTGATTCCTTTTTTGTTGTTAGGAAGAAAATCTAAAGAATAAACCACAGAAAAATATTTGGAATTTTTATTTGATAATCTGACGTAAGATTTCGAAACAAGCAATGAGAAAGATGAAATAAAATATTTTTGAATTTCAATTTTGATTGCCTAAATAAGAAATTCTAATGCTAAAAAAGATAAAGTATGTTTTTGTTTATATGTACAATATCTTAAAGTTCTAATGAAAATAAAAAGAAATTTTTTTTATTTTTCACTAATTTCCCAAAGAAACACCTCAAGAAATGTTTTTTGGATTTTGGAATTAATACCTTAAAGAAAATCTTCTAAAAGGTAATAAAAGAAAATTCTCTTCTTTTTTTGAATTTTTAGTCCTAATATACTAAAGGAAGTATAAAAATAAATTTGTTATTTTAAAAATTTCTACATACTAATTTCCTAAAATAAAACCACCTCAAACTTTCTTTTCCTTTATTTTCCTTGATTTCTAGGAGTAGTATTTCTAAAGAAAACTCTAACGGAAATATAAAACCACAAAATGTATTTGTTTTTGGATTTTTGAATTACACCACAACTTGTCAAATATATAAAAAAAATACAAACAAAAAACTTAACATCACTGTACAAAACTAGAAAGTAACAGACGACATAAAAAAAAGACTCAAAACATCAAAAGAAAAATCTCCTTAAGCAACTCCTGAATGCAGTGATCCTGGGGCATTTGTCACGCTCAAACTCCAGTAAGTAAATCCACACCTGTATGAGAAAACTTAAACCAACACTATGTGAGACAATAACATTCCCTACTAGACACATGCAAGACATGGTTGCGATTATTTTTCAAAAATTAACCTATGTGGCTAAAAATGTAAAATTTGGCTAAGACCCCGCAAAGCCAAGAACCTAAGATTTACTAGGAAGACCGGACCCTATGTGGGTTGCCTACGTATCACGCCCCGAAAGATGAGAATAAGGTACGCGTAGTTCAGGCAGATTGGATACGGTCGAGAATTAAAAAAATAACTAATTTAGAGAAAATATGCGATGAATCAAAGGTGTCTGTTTATGGTATGGAATAGGAAGAGCAAGAATGGAATCGCTATCGCTTGTCCTATCATCTGCGATGAGCTTCTTTCATTCGTCAGTATGAGGTAGGTAGAGGTACGACAATTGAGGTTGCTCCTGCTATAATTCAAGGCCCATCAGCAGAAATGTCTCGAGGAGTAGTTAAAAGGGCAGGTTGATATGGTTCAGTAAATAGGAATCCCAGTAATACAGTAAACATTGGAAGAACATAGGAATATGGGTCCATATAGGAATGAAGAAAGTCATCTACGCAAAGATGAATTACTGCTTATTCGATCGTTTTTCCTTAGTAAGCTAGCTTTGGTTGCTAAGCAAGCCAGGTTCTCTTTCACTCCTGGAATGAGCCTTTGGCGACTCTCTGTTTTTGTCTTTTCCTTGAAAATGATGAAAAATGCAAAATCTTTTTGGATTTTCTTTACCCCCCCCCCCCCCTTTTTGATTTCTGGAAAAAAGTAAAAAAGTGCAAAATCTTTTTTTGAATTTTCGAGCTCTTTTTTTTTTCTTGACAAAATGTGGCAAAAGACATAATTGGATCTACTTGCTTTATTTTCACACTTCACCCTCTCTTTTTCCTTTTTTTTTATTTTTTTATTGTTTCTTTTTCTTTATTTTTTCATTTGCCCTCAGCTATCATTGGTCCGCCAAATGACCCTTTTACCCTTGAATAAATGCAACATGTAGCACATAGGATGCATCAAGATGGTATGTTATTTTGGGTATACCTATCCTACACGGACCCAACCCCTGTGTTGAGTCCCCTAAGTCAAATGCATATAAAGCAAACAAGTGTTCCTACTAGGAATCCGGTATGAAGATGAGTTATTTTAGGTTTAAAATCTGGGTTTATTGTTCTAGACCTAGCTTACCCGAGCAGACAACTCGAGCCGATAGGGGGCAGCGTACCGGGAATACAGAAGCTTCGCCAGCTTTGCAACTTGTCCGAACCTCGTTCTAAATTTGGGAATTCACTCTAACAAAAGAGAAGTCACACGAAGTGCACCATTCTCCATGATTTAGAAGACTCAGAGAGAAGATGGGTTTCGTAGTAGTTTATATACAGTTCACAGAATATCAAATCGGTAAAAGCAACATTTAGCATATTATGCCCAAACATGTAACAAAATCAGATAAAGCCAAACATAACAATTTATCTTAAGCTCGAATTATTGAACCCTAAACCGAAGTTCTGGGTTAATGTCCCCAGCAGATTCGCCAGAGCTGTCACACCTTCTTTTTCACTATACTGCCGGAAGGGTACAATAAGGGAGTTTTTTCCAACTTAAAGTGACAATCGAAACAGGATTATTTTTATTAAATTCAGAGTGCCAGTTGGGATAATTTATGGTGTCCCAATTCACTGGTTTAAATCCCGAATCGAGGAAAAGATTGACTCTGTATTACAGTCTGCGAACACAGAAATTCGGGTAAGAAATTCTGTTAACCCGGGAGAAGGTGTTAGGCATTCTCGAGTTCCGTGGTTCTAGCACGGTCGCTCAACTATTATTATTGGCCTATTTATCTGATATTAAAATACTTTTAAACCTATGTGCATTTTAACTTTCTAATCGCTTTTATTTATTTTAAGGAAGATTTCAACGTCATCTAAAATACGTCTTTGGACCATGTCACATGAAATACACCCGCAGTCCGCGACATATTTTTTTTAACATTGTTAATATTTGGATTTGGGTCACGTGAAATGCACACCCGAGTTTAGGAAGGTAATTTTAAATTACGCACCTAAAGCAACTACACACTTTTCAATTTGCGAGGGCCATGGAAAATTCAACTATTGGCACACCCTGATTTCTAAAGGGTTAAAATTAATTAAGCGAGAGCTATGGATTTTGAGATCGTTTTGGAGCTGGATTTTGGTGATAATTTCAACTCGTGTTTAGGACTGATTTCGAGGTATTTTAAGGCTGGTTCGAGGTGGATTTTTTTGGCTTATTTTTGTCCCTATCTGTTACTCTTTTCTTTTCAAGTATGGAATGCTAACAATAGGCCGAAATTCAAACGAAGCTAGAAGCACGACCAACAATGAGTGAATGTGCGGGTGCAGACTAGAGACATCAGGAATGGTCAAGTTTTCCAAAAGTCTACTATATCATCAATGTTCACAAAAACCTATGGCCCATCGTATGCTCTAGTAAACTTTAAGAGAAGAAGAGCCACCAACCTTTTTTTCTTTTTGAGAGGAACGCCTTTACACAAGTGTAAAATATAAAACTACTTCTGAACAGGTTACTGATAAAAGTATGAGCCAAAAATAATATACACCAGATTCTCTAGACTTATCATATATTGTTATCTTGAGATATTGAAGAAATAAAGCAACTGTCAAAGTAATGACCATACCATATCCCTACATGGCAAAACTGCTGTGTCTTTTGGCTCAGTCATACAAATCACGCGCTTACTTTAATAACACCATACCCAATCTATAAAAATACTCTGCCAAGTACATAAGCACTTCATTTTTGTGCTAAAACTAAATTCAATATCATTGAATCCAAGCAGTAATAACAAACGCAACAGAGAACAAACATGATTTCAGAAATTGAAAAAAGGGCAACTATTTCATGCTAAGAATTCATAGGAATGCATCAATCAAAGAGCAACAAGGTAAATTGGCAGAAAGTGACAATCTCATACTTTAATTATACATCATTTAAGTTCCAACATTCACAAACAAGATTGAACAAAACGAATCAGTGAGGAGAAGAACCTGTTTAAACTAAGACTTCCTTAATATTGGTAGAAGAGTTGTCAAGTACCAAATTCCGACTCTAAATCCGAGAAAAATCAGCAGCGAAAGTCCAGCAGAAATCGCGAACCTTAAGCAGCGGATGGAAGCGAACTCACAATCTGACGCCGAACCTTAAACGGAAACTTGATCGGCATAGGAACGAACCCAATCAAACCCGTCGATTCCATGGTTTCGTTTGGAAAATCAAAAATAAAAAAAAACTAAAAGAACGCTGAGGACATTGGTCTGCTGATTTTCATGGCATCTCTAGCCAGACGGCTTGGTATTCTCCTCCTTTTTTAGCTCTAGGTCCCTTAGGCTTATTATATTAGAAGAATAGGGTTTAGGTGTTGGGTCGACTCGATTTGGACTGAGTAAGGAGATAAAATTTGGGCTTTTAAAGTGTTTGGCTTAATCGAATTTAAACAAACAGCCTCTTCCAATTTTCTTTTCTTTTTTGTTGTTCTTTTTCTTTCTTTAATTAATTAAAAACCTAAATTAAATTCTTAAACTAATTCAAATCACGAAGCTAAGCTAATTATTTAACTATAAAATTTATAAAAATTAGTTGATCCTAAATTAAAGAGAAAAAATTAGTAATCCAAAATTTAAAAGCTAAGAATGTAAAAGTGAGCCATTTTTGTGATCTTCATTTTTAATAAAGCAATTAATTAATTAATTAATCCTAAAATGTGAACAAAATCTAAATGCGATGCATGGTATTTTTTGGTATATTTTTTTATTTTTAATGGAAATTAAATATGCACAATACTGCAAATAATTAACAAAATTCTACGAAAATCCTATAAAATTGTAATAATTGAGAAAAATTATTTTCTGATATTTTATTTGAGTAATTCATATAGGGTAAATATCACGTGTTCACAATTGGAATCAAAGTACGAAGAAATATTGGGATTATAAAGGGGATTAAAAAGAATGGATTAGTGGAGACTGAAAAATAAGTTAGTGAGATGACTTTGGCAAAGAAAAAGATTTAGTGGAATTTTTTTCTTACTCTTATGAAATTGTGGAAGAGAATGATGGTAATAATTTCTCCAGGTAGGTATGGCAACATGATGTATATCGACGGAGAGAGTTTGAAATAGGTTATCAATGCTTTAAATGATTTGAGTTTCCTATTTTAATGGCCTTAATGGATGTATTTAAAGGATATGAAAAGTTGTACTATACAATTTAATAAAAACCAAAAAGTTGTATGACATTGTATTTTATGTAATTTTATGAAAGTAGTTGTAATTCTTTTAAATTAGTTTAAGAAAGGTTGTATTTTGTGTAAATTCCTCATCCGTTTTCTTTAAAACAATTCAAAATACTATTAAATATAAATCAATCTAATTAATTAAGGTAAACTATATAATAATATGAAACTATTTTTTTGTATTTTCAAGTAAGGGTATAGAAAAAGAAATAAATTGAAATTGTAGTAAAAATCAAAATATTACTATAAAATGCTAATGGCCTTAAGTAAAAGAAATAAGAAAATATGTAATGAACTATTTTTGTATTTTCATTTTTGTGTCTAAAAAATAATATTGAATATAGAATATACTAAAATTCTATAAAATCAAATAGATACTAAAAATAACTCTTAAAAATGGTGCAAGTGAGAAATTATGTGCTTAAAACAGTCAACTCCAACAGAAGATGTGAGCCGTTCCAACCTGAGGGAGATGGTTTAACATTTAATGTGGTACCTGACAATGAAACTGTTTTCCCGAATGATCCAAATGGTGAATTCATAAACATAAGACGAGGATAATGATTTAGATGATGAGATAGAACTTCATGTTGAATTGGATCGGATGAAGATGAGGATGAGGATAGCGACAGTGAAGAGCCATATGATGAAAATGACAGTGAATAGAGTCAAAGTACGTCAATCTCTTCAACTATAGAGCCTGAATAAATGAAACATAGCATATAATTTAGTTTAATTACTATTTGATTTTAGATTTCTAGAGAAAAAAGTTCCTGGATTTTATATTTTATCGGTTCTTGTTATTTTTTAAAACTTTAGTATTTGTATTTAATAGTCTTTCGCTTGCTTCTTTGACCGGTTACCCGCACTCTCATTTTGTGAGGAGTAGTAGTTGTATTTTGCAAGTGTAGTAAAAAAATACTTTAACTTAAATTTGTTCCTTTTCAGATGCTTGTCTTTTTAATCTGCCATGTCTAGACTAATACTTGTATGCCTTTTTTTTCCAGAGCATTCTGTTCTTGGAGTAATGTATCAATTAATTACTAATAATATATCGGTTAGCTACTTAGTACTGTAGCCAATTAGATTTTAATAATTCATTAATTATGTTATTTTTTCATCTACATATGACTTTAGAATTGCAACTATGGCACCTAGGGGAGGTGGAGCATGTAGATATGCTGAATACAGGAAGGCAAACTCACTGAGATCTCCTCAGATGTTGAGTCCCACATCTAATTAGTCACCATTATCACCTGAACCTCCAGTTATAGAAACGCCACATTCAGATGCAACTATAAGCAGATCCTTACCAACTTACACCTGGAGATGAAATCCGATCAACAAGTTCGTCAAACACAATTGGTGATAACCGTATCCCAATTATAATCGCACTTGGAGGATAAGAGTATAAATGTCATCTATTCATATTTTTCTTATTTATTTGTGTTTCGTACTTATCTGATGTGTATCGTGCATCTTTGTGAAGTCATACTTGATTGTTTAGCATCTAGAAAAATAGATACATATTTAGACTATTGGGACGATATCTTGAGGCACAATTTGTTATAGTAATCTAGTTAGCGAAATCTTTTTTATCTTTTTTATATGGTACGTAGGATAAGAACTTCAAATGAACATGTCATTTGATTTTATACTTTAATAGCAGGGTGCACTTATCTAAAAAACTAGAGAAAGCAGGAATGTTTTTATCTTTTTTAATATGACTAGACAATGACTCTAGATGAATATGTTATGGAATCATCTTATAGAGGAAAGCTTTTTATTTTATTTTATATGAAGTAAGACTTGGTCTTATTAGAAAAATTCTTGGAAGAATGTATGTGATATGCCTATATGAATGCTTAATTCATTCATATTAACTCTAGTTAGGAGATAACAACTCATTTACTGTAGTAATTGTATAAAATAAAGATATTACTTACACTTCATATAAAAAATATTAATTGATTGTTCTCGTAAGAAGATGGACATAAGAATGTCCCTCTTGATGATTATTAAACACTGTCTAACTAATTCACGTTATTTTTCAAATGCTTTTTGACAGAATATGAAAGCTTTAATTGGAATGGAGTAATAAAATAATTCGTTTCTTATTTACTCAAGTCTTGAGTCGAGCAATCAAGTCGCTCGGTCTGTCACAAAAATCTTCAAGGAAAAACTGGATCATGAAGAACATAATTGAGAGTTTGCTACACCAGATACAAACGATTTCTATTGGGAAGAGTTTAAGGTAAAGTTATAGTACTAATTATTATTTTAATAACAGACTTTGTATATTTAAAATTTCTATTGTATCAATCTTATGTTTCATCTGTTCTGTACGCTACTGGTTAGGGGCTTCTGAATTGATTAATACTAGTGTGGGTAGCCAAACAAAATCTGGTTAGTAGTCATCAATATTGAGATGTATAGGACATATTGGATAATTATGATGAACTAAAAAACAAATGCATTAGAATTATGCTTTGGTTGGCTTAGGAGAATGCATTTCTTTACTTTGTTAGTTTCTAACAGATAAATTCAGTAGTCCGACCTAAAATGTGGGAGAAATCATGATATCGTGAATGAACTTTTAATTATTTCATCTACTGCTTAATTCTATCGGAAGTAGACTATTATCCATCTATTACATCTTTGAGTAACCTTGTAATTATGGTTAAGTCCTTCTAGTTTCGTCATATTGGTGCTTTTTTCTTCAGAATATCCTTCTACCGAGTATATATGTGATACATTTATTAGAATTTCATGATACTAGAATTGCTCTCGTTGCAATATATTGTTGTTGTTGTTGCATAATTAGTGAAAAACAATCATAATCCTTATATATAATAGCTTTTATAACGTTCAAAGACTTCTTAGTTTTAGTGTTTTTATGCTACTATAATGTCACGATCTCAATCCCGGTCGTGATGGCGCCCAACACAATTTCTAAGCAAGCCCGACCATTTGAACACTCTCAACCCAAGTACAAAAACTCATTACCAATTAATAGAGTTTATTTAGCAGTTAACAAGATTTCTAACCCGATAATAAATAGAAATAATACTGAAAAATCCATAACAACTATCAAAAAAACTCCCAACAGATCCGGGGTCACGAGTCTAGAGCCTCTAAATACAAATGAGTATCAAATCTACACATAACAGAGTCTAGGATGTGGAAACAAAAGGGATAAGGGGAGAAATCGGGTCCTGCGGACGCCAGGCAGCTACCTCGACAACTCCGGGATAAATATGTAAGCAGCCAATAACTCTACTGAGCCTCCAGGATACCTGTATCAGTACACATGGTGTAAGGAGTAAAGTGAGTACTCCAACTCAGTGAGTAATAAACATAGATAGTGGCTGAAGATAAGAAATCACGAAATATTACAATGTAAAGCTATAACTGGCAATCAAGCACATTTAACGGTGAAATAGCAACAAATCAATGATAGGTAAAACAAATAAGTACCAATGTATGAATGCAATGCAATACACATGACCGCTGCGGCGCGCAGCCCGATCCATTTGGGTACCCGCGCTCACTGTGGGGATTCAGACTCCGGAGGGGCTCTTACAGCCCAAGTGCAATATCAACATAACGTCACTGCGGCGTGTAGCCCGATCCATATTCAGTCCAGAATATGCTTGTAAGCCACTCAGGCAATATCAAGGTAATAGCTCTCAGCTCAAAACATCAGAAAATGTAGTTTAAGTTTCAAATCATAGAAATATGGTTGAACATTTCAAAACAGTGTTTAAACTCAGGACTGAAATCATTTAACATGCCAAGTAATATGGAAACAATGATAATAATCCCTGAAGAATTCAAATGATCGGCACAAAGCCCAAATATATCCATAAAATCCAAGTAGGATGATTACCAAACAATTTCCAGTCAAGATAACAGTATGAACATCATTCGGGACAGATAACTCACAATCCCCAATCACAAACGACCCCGCACTCATCATAGAGTATGTGTCTCGCCTTAATTTAGCGTCACGATGTGATATTCCGGGGTTTCAAACCCTCAGGTCATCATCTACATCTATTACTCACCTCAAGCCAGCCGCAAATCTAGCTCGCTATGCCTTTTCCTCTCGAATCAACCTCCTCGCGTGCCAAATCTGATTAAAACCACAAGGAATACATTACAATAGGCCAAAGAAACATAACCCAATCGAAGACACTCGAAAAGCATCAAAAATTACGAAGTTGGCAAAACCCGAGCTTCGAGCCCACTTCTCGAAAAATTACGAAATTTACATCACTGGATTCCTAGTCTCGCCACGAGGCTATACATCTCAAATTTACCAAAATCGGAGTCCATTTGACCCTCCAAATTCCATTTTTAACTTATGATTTATCAAGCCCCAACTTACCCTCTTTTTGATGAATTTCCACCAATTTACATGTTAGTTCTACCATAAACTTGAATAATTAGGCCAAGGGACTTACCTCCAATCGATTCCCATTCAAAACTCTCAAAAATCCTCCCCCAAAGCTCTCAAGGTCGCTCAACAATGGTGGAAAATACCCCATGCTCGCGGACGAAATATAACATTTAAACCCTTCTGCCCAGTCGACTTTCATTTCTGCGGTCCCGCTTCCGCTTATGCGGGACCGCTTTTGCGGCCAAAATCCCGCTTTTGCGGATTACCATTAAAACTCCAACTTCCCCTTTTGCAGCTCAAATTTCGCTTTTGCGGAATACCAAAACCGCTTCTGCGGTTAACCGTCGGCTCCTGCGGACCCGCTGATGCGAACCTCCTTCCGCTTCTGCGGAACTACCTTACCTGACAATGGACCGCTTCTACACCCCATAACCCGCTTCTGCGGTCCATTTTCACAGAAGTAGAAATATCAGATACCAGCAATATGAACCTGCAACAAACTTTAAAAACATTTCGTTTAAAAACCCGAACTCACCCCGAGGCCCCCGAGACCTCAACCAAAACACCAACACATCCTAAAACCACATTCAAACTTGTTCCAATCCTCAAAACACATCAAACTGCGCTAAAACCATCAAATCACATCGGATTTAAGCATAAGTTTCTTAAAAACTTCCGAATTACGCATTCGATCAAAAACTCGACCAAAACACCTCCGAATGACCTGAAATTTTGCACACATATCCAAAATCACCTAACAGAGCTACTGCAACTCTCGGAATTCCATTCCAACCCATGGATCAAAATCTCACCTATCAACCGGAATTCGCCAAAATACTAACTTCGCCAATTCAAGCCTAACTCCACACCGGACCTCCAAAATCACTTCCGATACTCTCCTAAGTCACAAATCACCTCCCAAAGCTAACCGAATCACTGGAATTTTTCATCCGAGCCCTCTAACTCATAAGTCAACATCCGGTTGACTTTTCGAAACCAAGCCTTCCTTACAGAGACTAAGGGTCTCATTTGCTATCAAAACCAGTCCAACTCAACTCTAACACAACCGATGTCGATAATGAAACATGAAAAAGCAATAAATGGGGGAAACGGGGCAGTAACACATGAGACGACGGGTCGGGTCGTCACATCTTCCCCTACTTAAACAAACGCTCGTCCTCGAGCGGGCCAAGAAGCATACCTGAAGTCTCAAATAGGCAAAGATATCTGCTCTGCATCTCCTACTCGGTCTCCCAGGTAGCGTCCTACACGGGCCGACCTCTCCACTGCACCTTCACCAAAGTTATATCCTTTGATCTCAATCTCCGAACCTGACGACCCAAAATAGTCACTGGCTCCACATCATAAGTCAAATCATCATCCAACTGAATCGTGCTGAAGTCTAACACATGAGATGGGTCCCCAACATACTTCTGGAGCATAGAAACATGGAATACCGGATGGACCCCCGACAAGCTAGGTGGCAAAGCAAGCATATAGGTCACCTCCCCAATCCTCCTAAGTATCTCAAAAGGACCAATGAACTGCAGACTCAACTTTCCTTTCTTTCCAAATCTCATAACGCCCTTCATAGGCGAAACCTTCAACAAGACCTTCTCTCCCACCATATAAGATACATCTCGAACCTTCCGGTCCGCATAACTCTTCTAACGTGACTGAGCTATATGAAGTCTCTCCTGGATCACTTTCACTTTCTCTAAGGCATCCTGAACCAACTCTGTCCCCAATAGTCTAGCCTCGCCGGGCTCAAACCAACCAACCAGAGATCTACACCGTCTCCCATATAAGGCCTCATACGGTGCCATCTGAATGCTGGACTGATAGCTGTTGTTGTAAGAAAACTCTGCAAGTGGAAATAACTCAGCCCAAGAACCTCCAAAATCAATAACACAGGCACGCAACATGTCCTCCAATATCTGAATAGTACGCTCGAATTGCCCGTCCGTCTGAGGATGAAACGCTGTGCTCAACTCTACCTGTGTACCCAACTCTCGCTAAAAAGTCCTCTAAAACTAGAAAGTAAACTGAGTACCCCTATCTGAGATAATAGAAACTGGGACCCCATGCAAACGAACAATCTCCCGGATGAAAATCTCTGCCAACCGCTCCGAAGAATAAGTGGTACATACCGGAATGAAGTGCGTGGACTTGGTCAGCTGATCCACAATAACCCAAATCGAATCAAACTTCCTCGATGTCCGAGGGAGACCAGTCACGAAATCCATAGTAATCCTCTCCCACTTCCATTCTGGAATATTCATCCGCTGAAGTACACCACCGGGCCTCTAATGCTCATATTTCACCTACTGATAGTTGAGACACTGAGCCACATAACCTACAATATCTTTCTTCATTCTCCTCCACCAGTAATGCTACCTCAAATCCTGATACATCTTTGCGGCACCCGGATGAATGGAATACCGCGAGCTGTGGGCCTCCTCTAATATCAATTCCCGAAGCCCATCCACATTGGGCATGCAAATCCAACCCTGCATCCTCAACACGACATCATCATCAATAGCTACATCTCTAGCATCACCATGCTGCACTCTGTCCTTAAGGACAAGCAAATGCGGATCATCATACTGGCGCTCTCTGATGCGGTCATACAAGGAAGACCGAGAAACCACACAAGCCAACACCCGACTAGGCTCCGAAATATCTAACCTCACCATCCGATTGGCCAAAGCCTGGACATCAACTGCAAAGGGTCTCTCCCCAACTAGAATGTACACCAAACTAACCATACTAACCGCCTTCCGGCTCAAAGCATGGGCCACTACATTGGCCTTCCCCGGGTGATACAAAATGGTGATATCATAGTCCTTGAGTAACTCGAGCCACCTCCGCTGCCTCAAATTAAGATCCTTCTATTTGAACAAATGCTGAAGGCTGCGATGATCAGTATACACCTCACAAGATTCGCCATATAAGTAGTGCCTTCAAATCATCAAAGCATGAACTATAGTAGCCAACTCCAAATCATGTGCGGGGTAGTTCTTCTCATGGGGCTTCAACTGACGAGAAGCATATGCAATAACTCTACCCTCCTGCATCAGCACACATCCGATCCCAACTCTTAAAGCATCACAATACACAGTGTAAGAACCTGAAGCTGATGGCAAAACCAACACTGGAGCTGTGGTCAAAGCTGTCTTGAGATTCTAAAAGCTCTCCTCGCACTCGTCTGACCATACAAATGGTGCACCCTTCTGCATAAACTTTGTCAAGGGAAAAGCAATAGATGAAAAACCCTAGACAAACCAGTGATAATAACCCGCCAAACCGAGAAAACTCCGAATTTCTGTGGCTGAGAACGGTCTAGGCCAACTCCGTACCATCTCTATCTTCTTTGGATCAACCTGAATGCCATCACTGGACACCACGTGCCACAGAAAGCCACAGAACCTAGCCAAAACTCATATTTAGAGAACTTTGCATAAAGCTTCTCCTCCCTCAACCTCTGTAATACCACTCTTAAATGCTGAGCATGCTCCTCTTGGCTACGCAAGTACACCAGGATATCATCAATAAAAACGATAACAAATGAATCCAGATACGGCCGAAATATGTTGTTCATCAAATGCATGAATGCGGTTGGGGCATTAGTCAGTCCAAAAGACATAAGCAGGAACTCATAGTGCCCATATCTAGTCCCGAAGGCAATCTTCATAATATTCGAATCCCTGATCTTCAGCTGGTGATAGCCTGAACGGAGATCAATCTTAGAGAATACCCTTGCCCCTGGAGCTGGTCAAACAAATCATCTATACGAGGTAGTGGATACTTGTTCTTCACTTTCACCTTGTTCACCTGCCTGTAGTCAATGCACATTCTCATTGTGCCGTCCTTCTTCTTCACAAATAGGACCGGTGCACCCTACGGTGACACACTAGGACGAATAAACCTCTTATCTAGGAGCTCCTGAAGCTGATCCTTTAGTTCTTTCAACTCCGCTGGTGCCATACGATACAGAGGAATGAAGATGGGCTGAGTGCTCGGCTCTAGATCAATACCAAAATTAATGTCCCTGTCCGGTGGCATGCCCGACAGGTCCACTGGAAACACATCTGGGAAATCCCTCACCACGGGAACAGAATCAAGACTAGGAGTCTCTGATCCAACATCTCTCACAAAAGCCAAATACGATAGACAACCTTTCCCAACCATCCACTAGGTCTTTAGGAAGGAAATCACCCTACTAGGAACATAGTCGGTCATACCACGCCACTCAATCCTCGGAACACCTGGAATAGCCAACGTAACTATCTTGGCATGACAGTCCAGAATAGCATGGCACGGAGATAGCCAGTCCATACCCAGAATAACATCAAAATATACCATGCTCAACAGCAACAAGTCAACTTGGGTCTCCATACCCCCAGTAGTCACCAGACAAGATTGATATACATGATCTACAATAATAGTATCACCCACCGGGTAGATACGTGAACAGACAAAGCAAGACACCCTCGGGTCGTACCTAGTTGATGAGCAAAATATGAAGATACATAGGAATAGGTAGATCCGAGATCGAACAAGACAGAGGCATCCCTGTGGCAGACTGAGATAATACTTGTGATAACAACATCTGATGCAATGGCGTCCCTCCTGTCTGGGAGAGCATAGAATCGAGCCTGACTACCGCCAGCCCGGCCTCCACCCCTGGGGCGGCCCCTGGCTACCTGGCCTCTACCCCTAGCTAACTGGGTAGTTGCTGAAGAAACAGGAGCAGAAGATGAGGGCTGATCCCTCTGCTGAGATTGACTACCACGAAGCCGAGGACACTGCCTCCTCATATGACCCAACTTACCGCACTCGTAGCAACTACCCGACGGTGGAGAAGGGGACTGAAGGGAACCCCTCGCTGGTGAAGAACCCTGGGCTGAAGAGGCATGAGTAGATCTCTGTGCTGGGAGGGCACTAAGTGAAGACTGGCCCTGCCGAAATCCCTGATGACCAAGGCCTGAAGAAGCCCCACTGTACTCTGGACGACCTGACTGAGGAGGCCTGAAGGAACGACCTCTGCCACACTGGAACTGGCCCCTAGACGGAGCACCACTGAAGCTACCTGAACCTCGAGGCCTCTTGGCCTCCCTCTCCTCACGCTCCCTACGGAGAACCATCTCGATCTCTCGAGCCATGTCAACTAACTCCTTGAATGAGGCACCCACAACTCTCTCTCTGGTTATCAAAATGCGAAGTGAATAGTTGAGGCCATCCACGAATCTCCTAATCCTCTCCCGATCTTTCAGGATCATCTAAGTAGCATGCCGAGCTAACTGCGTAAACCTCATCTCATACTGGGTCACAGACATGTCCCCCTGAATCAACCACTCAAAACTGATGACACAGCTCCTCCCTGCGAGACTGCGGAAAGTACTTCTCCAGAAAGAGAGTGGAGAACTGCTGCCATGTAAAGGGCGCTGCTCCAACAGGCCTACGCCTCTCAAACTCCTCCCACCAGATAAACGTAGCCCCTGAGAACTGGAAGGTAGTAAATGCCGCCCCACTCGACTCTAAGATCCCTGCGGTGTGAAGCATACGCTGACACTTATCCAGAAAACCCTAGGCATCCTCGCCCTTGGCACCACTGAACGTTGGAGGCTGAAGCCTACCGAATCTCTCAAGATGACGCTGCTCATTATCTGGCATAACTGGAACCACATAGTCTGGAGCTGGTGCAACCGGTGCTGTTGGTGCTGTTGGTGCTACTGGTGCAACCGGCTGAGCTGGAACTGCTCCTGGTGTCTGCTATCCCTGAACAACCTGCTCAGGTGTACAAGTGGCTGGGGTCTGACTACCTCCCCCTGCCTGCGATGTAGCTGCTGCAGTGGTGGTTGAGACTACCCGGGCTATGCCATTGCAAACAGATAGTATCTGAGCCAAGGTCTCCTGGAGACCTGGAATCACAATGGGCACTGCTGGTGCCTGCACCGGTGCTGCTGGAGTATCAACAACTGGAGTCTGGCCCTGAGCTGGGGCAACTGGCGGGTCAACAGGTGCTGCCCCCGCCGCTTTGCCTCGACCACGACCACAACCGCATCCCCGGCCTCTAGTGGTTGGTACTAGTGGTCGTCCGACACATCCGGTAGCACGAGTTCTCGCCATCTGCGAGAGAATAGAATACATAAGTTTAGTTCTCGAATCAACAAAATCGCACGACAAGAATTTCAAGAGTGTGAAGTTTTCCTAAAGGTTCTGCAGCCTCTCAAGGACAAATACAGGCATCCCCTGTAATGCTCCGCGAGACTCTACTAAACCGGCTCATGACTCGTGAGGGCTAGTAATCTAGGCTCTGATACCAACTTGTCACGACCCCAATTCCGGTCGTGATGGTGCCCAACACAATTGCTAGGCAAACCCGACCATTTGAACACTCTCAACCCATGTATGAAAACCCATTACCAATTAATAGAGTTAATTTAGCAGTTAACACGATTTCCAATCCAATAATAAATAGAAACAATACTGAAAAATCCATAACAACTATCAAAACAACTCCGAATAGATCTGGGGTCACGAGTCTAGAGCCTCTAAATACAACTGAGTATCAAATCTACACATAATAGAGACTAGGAGGCGGAAACAAAAAGGATAAGGGGAGAAGTCGTGTCCTGCGGATGCCAGGCAGCTACCTCGACAACTCCGGGATAAATTTGTAAGCAGTCAATAACTATACTGAGCCTCCAGATACCTGTATCTGCACACATGGTGGAGGGAGTAAAGTGAGTACTCCAACTCAGTGAGTAATAAACATAGATAGTGGCTGAAGATAAGAAATCACGAAATACTACAATGCAAAGCTATAATTGGCAATCCAGCACATTTAACGGTGAAATAGCAGCAAATCAATGATAGGTAAAACAAATAAGTATTAATGTATGAATGCAATGCAATGCACATGACCGCTGCAACGCGCAACCCGATCCATTTAGGTACACGCGCTCACTATGGGGGTTCAGACTACGGATGGGCTCCTACAGCCCAAGGGCAATATCCACATAACATTGCTGCGGCGTGCAGCCCGATCCATACTCAGTCCAGAATATGCACGTAAGCCACTCGGGCAATATCAAGGTAATAGCTCTCAACTCAAAACGTCAGAAAATGTAGTTTAAGTTTCAAATCTTAGAAATATGGCCGAACATTTTAAAACAGTGTTCAAACTGAGGAGTGAAATCATTTAACATGCCAAATAATATGGAAACAATGATAATAATCCCTGAAGGATTCAAATAATCGACACAAAGCCCAAATATATCCATAAAATGCAAGTAGGATGATTACCAAACAATTTCCAGTCAAGAACACAGTATGAACATCACTCGGGATGGACTAAGTCACAATGCCCAATCACAAACGACCCCGCACTCGTCATAGAGTACGTGTCTCACCTCAATTTAGCGTCACGATGCGATATTCCGGGGTTTCAAACCCTCAGGTCATCATCTACATCTATTACTCACCTCAAGCCGGCCGCAAATCTAGCTCGCTATGCGTTTTCCTCTCGAATCAACCTCCTCGGGCGCCGAATCTAATCAAAACCACAAGGAATACATTACAATAGGCCAAATAAACATAACCCAATTGAAGAGACTCAAAAAGCATCAAAAATCACGAAGTTGGCAAAACCCGAGCCCCGGGCCCACTTCTCGAAAAATTATGAAATTTACATCACCAGATTCCTCCTCTCGCCACGAGTCTATACATATCAAATTTACCAAAATCGGAGTCCATTTGACCCTCCAAATCCCATTTTTAACTTATGATTTCTCAAGCCCTAACTTACCCCCTTTTTGATGAATTTCCATCAATTTACATGTTAGTTCTACCATAAACTTGAATAATTAGGCCAAGGGACTTACCTCCAATCGATTCCCATTCAAAACTCTCAAAAATCCTACCCCAAAGCTCTCAAGGTCGCTCAACAATGGTGGAAAATACCCCATGCTCGCGGATGAAATATAACATTTAAACCCTTCTGCCCAGTCGTCTTTCGTTTATGCGATCCCGTTTCACTTATGCGGGACCTCTTCTGCGGCTAAAATCTTGCTTTTGCGGATTACCATTAAAACTCCAACTTCCGCTTTTGCGGCTCAAATTTCGCTTCTGCGGAACACCAAAATTGCTTCTGCGGTTAACCGTCCACTCCTGCGGACCCGCTGATGCGAACCTCCTTCCGATTCTACGCTTCTGCGGAACTACCTTACCAGAAAACGGACCGCTTCTGCACCCCATAACCCGCTTCTGCAGAACGGCTTCCGCGTTCCATTTTCGCAGAAGCGGAAATACCAGATACCAGCAATATGAACCTGCAACAAACTTCAAAAACTCTCTATTTAACCACCTGAACTCACTCCGAGGCCCCCGGGACCTCAACCAAAACACCAAAACATCCTAATACCTCATTCAAACTTGTTCCAATCCTCAAAACACATCAAACAACGCTAAAACCATCAAATCACATCGGATTCAAGCCTAAGTTTCTTAAATACTTCCGAATTGCGCATTCGATCAAAAACTCGACCAAAACACCTCCGAATGACCTGAAATTTTGCACACATATCCAAAATCACCTAATGGAGCTACTGCAACTCTCGAAATTCCATTCCGACCCTCAGATCAAAATCTCACCTATCAACCGGAATTCGCCATAATACTAACTTCGCCAATTCAAGCCTAATTCTACACCAGACCTCCAAAATCTCTTCCGATCACTCTCCTAAGTCCCAAATCACCTCCCGAAGCTAACCAAATCACCAGAATTTTTCATTCGAGCCCTCTAACTCATAAGTCAATATCCGGTGGACGTTTCCAAACCAAGCCTTCCTTAAAGAGACTAAGGGTCCCATTTCCTATCAAAACCAATCCAATTCAACTCTAACACAACTGATGTCGGTAATGAAACATGAAGAAGCAATAAATGGGGGAGATGGGGCAGTAACACACGAGACAACGGGTCGGGTCGTCACTTATAAATACCTACACATCAGTACTGCAAGATAAAAGGATGAAAAATAAAAAACTTAATACCTTAATATTGTGCTATTTAGTTTCCCTTTCTGCCAATGTACATATGTCATGAAGTAACTACTCCATGAATTATTTTAAAGTCTCATATTTCCTACAACTTCCGGAATATACATATGTTGAATTGTATAGGTTCTGATCCAACCATCGTCATTTATGAAGAACTTTGACAAAGCAATTATAGGACTGCTCTGTCCTGCGGCGCCAGTGTCCGAGAAGAGCTAGGGAAAATTATAATTACCATTATAGTAAGTATGGAATAAGTATAAATTTTTCGTCCTATATGTTGGTAATAATTTTGTCTGGCAAAGGTTTTTGTTGTCTTGAGGGATCACTTTTCTTTCTTAGTACTTGGTTGATGATCTCTATTATTAACTTGATTTCTAGATCGGTAAATATTTTTCTTTAGCTAGGCTAGAAGATCCTTCTTATTCCTTTTAGATATTTGGATCTATTATATATAAAAAGATTAAAAAATAAAATCGGTAATATTTGAAGTTCCCTTTATCTTTCTTGAGCCGAGGGTTCACTACACTAGCTAAGTTATTGTAGTTGTCAATTTCTTGTGTTATTTTTCATTTGATCATCTCAAACAAAACCGATTTCAATGGGACACTGGAATTGAAGGTGCCATAAAGGATATGTTTATGAGAAAATGTGTAGAATGATATAAACATATGTTATCCGAAGCAAGACTTTATGAGAAGAAGCGCAAACATATTCCAGTATCTATTTGGGGGAGCTGGAAGCCTCACTGGGAGACTGAGACTTTTAAAGCCAAGTTTGCACAATACTCAAGGAATCGACTAAGTGAGAAAGGTAGTGAAGGGTCTGGTCCCTCACGACATACATGAGGCTTCAAAACTCACCGAGAACATGCAAGACTACTAGTATATTTATTTTTCTTTAGCCAAGTTATAATATATCTAGAGCTAGTGATTACGTATTAATATAGTGAATGTGATTTTCAATTTTAGGCTAAAGAACTAGGAAGAACAGCTCATCGACATGAGCTTCTGAACAAGACACATGTCAAGGAGAACAAGGAGTTTGTGGACAAGAAATCTAAGAGCACATATGTAAGTTACTATAGCTTGGCTGTCATTTTTTGACAAGTAAAAGTAAAGCACCTATCTTGGCAATTACATATCTCCTATTACCAATTTTGAGTGAGTGATGACCAAAATTGGTCTTACAATTTGAACTAATAAATGTAGAAACATGTAACCTATAACAGTATAAATGGAACAGAGTATAAACTAGCCATATGGATATAAATCGCATGAGCGCCAACTGTCTCCAAATTTGATTCATCTTCTGGAAAGAGCTGGGCAGATCCTTGTAGTTTTTTGAATAATTTGTTGACATCTTCATTATTTGGCTTGAAAGCGTAGCACAAACTTTGAGCATTAAACCAAATGAAAATGACATTCTTCCGTTCACACGATATTCGTGCATTGTTTTTTGTGATTCCTAGTTGATTTGTTGAAACTCGTCTTGAGATTCCATTACATCATTTTATGTCTTCTATTAACTCCCCATATTTGGTAAATATCCTGTGAAGCACCTCCCACATTTGAAACTTCGAGTTATCTAGGTCTATAGCACAATGAGTTTCCTTTATGATAATGTAGTTTACCTTCCTATAATGTAGCAATGTCCAGTATAATATCAGTGTATCATTCTCATGAATTACATCCTGAAAAACTATACATACATAATATAATGCATATGCCCTTCTGAGAGCCCTCCAAAAGTAGCTCCCAAAGTCAGTAGCGTGGCCAAAGAACTGCGCAGTGGCTTTCCTCTGAGATGCAGTAAATATGAGTTCCTCTTTTCTTTATGGAAAAAAATGTTAGAAACATAGTGGTTTGGACATGATTGTGTAATCTGAGCATATGCCTTCCAAGATTGAGAGAATAGATAATCCTAAGTATTTTTTATTTACTCCATGGTTTCATGCTTATGCCTACTATCGATACTCGTTCATGGGAGTGAGCATCAAGTATGATGTTCTAAACGTCAATACCATACAGGGGGGAGGGGGGGGTGATTTGTTTGGTACCTAATTTTCTCACTAGAAGAACCTGGTTCTTCTAGATATACTTACTATGACTATTTGCGGAATTAAGAGTGCATAAAATAAAGAACACAGATATTTTTACGTGGAAAATACCTGGCTCAAAAGGTGAAAAACCACGACCTACTACTCAATAGGATTTTTCCAAACTTCCATTAAAATCACTGAGCCAAAATAGCATTTACAAAACTCTTGTAAACCTAAGGATTAAACTCTAATCCCAGTGTAGCATACAACCTCAACTGTTGTGATACCTTCAAGTTAACTCTAACTTGAACACTCAAAGTACCTAATACAATTGCTTCTAGATAAAGCTGAAAAGTACAATATGAAAATACCTACTACAATTGAACTAGAAATAAAGAAAGACACAATGGAATTGGTTCTTCATTCTAGTTCATGTAGCTTCAGATTTGCACATTAGAATCAAACACAAATTGATTGCAAAATCACCTAGCTATTTTGCTCTCAATTTAGTTTAACTTCTGTGTATGTACAATCACATGTAAAATAGAATAATCATTATTATTTATAGAGTTAGTAATCAGAGTTTGATTAAAACTTGAATTGCTGATCCTTCATCAAATTTGAGTCCTAGAACAATTCAAACTCCAATCCTTATTCTTGATCTGGATGTAGTTCTCTTCACATAAGGAGACTTCAACTCCTTATCATATGCAACCTTTTCGATCAACTCAAAAGATGTTGTTGCTGATCCTTAAGACTTATCTTCTTCAAACGTATGTCATATGTATAAGTATATTAACACTGTGTCTTATATGATGGACCTGGTCCATGACTGCGTTTATTTTGTCAATCTT
Source organism: Nicotiana glauca (assembly GCA_026770625.1). Lineage (NCBI taxonomy): Eukaryota > Viridiplantae > Streptophyta > Magnoliopsida > Solanales > Solanaceae > Nicotiana > Nicotiana glauca. The sequence goes on from MU782113.1 coordinate 215,004, forward strand.
CAAAACTTCATCTGAACTTGGGCCAACAAATTCCCCCTTTTTGATGATGACAAACTTTGTGTTTTATTGATAAGATAACTCGTGGAACTCAGCTTGATTATCACACTTTAATTTAACTTATCATTAAGGACCAGGTTTAATCAGGTTATAAATATCACTTTATTTCAGAATACAATGTAAAGCACAATATCTCTTCCCCCTTTTGGCATCATCAAAAAGTTGCATATTATATGAATCCCAGATGTTAATTATTACTCATGGCCACTGGGGCACCTACAAGTGAAAACATGATTCAGTTAATCAATAATCAACTTCACAAATAATTTAACTATTAAGATAAGAAGTTTCATAGAACAAGAGAAAACAAAGAACATTGTCATTGATTAGGTGGTGTTTCTACAAAACAGACCATAAAAAGAAAAACAAACATCCAACCATGAGCAAAAAAATAGAGAAACGTCCTGAATTTGGGTCACTGAGGGGGTTTCTAAACTGGTTCTAAGAGAGGAACTGGAAACCCTAGGGCTTGGAGGAACTAGAGGGTTGGGATTGAAGAAGGTTGAGCATTGTTTAGAGCATCCCTTCTCTCTTTTCCTTTTCCTTTGCTAGCTCAGCTTTGAGGCCATTTCTCTCACTTTCTAGTTCAGCAATGTGAGCCTGGAGCCTAGCAATTTCTGCATCTTTTGTTCCACAATCTTGAACCAATGCCCTAACCTTTCTATTCACAGGAGTCTTTAAAGATGAACCAGGTTCAACTAGGGTTACACTTAGCAGATAGTCACAGGCCTGCAGAGTTTTGATTCCAAAGTGCTCTTTGCTAGACGCCATCTCCCACATTTTCAATGGAACATTCAACTTGGCCAAGACAGTTGTCAGTATAAACCCATAAGGTGTGGCATCGGCCTCGGAGCCATTGATGACTCTATCCAGCAGCTTGACAATGAAAGCAGGCCAGTTAATCTCCTCTCACAAGACACTGCAGAAGGACCAGGTCCTTATAATTTGCAGTGTGCCTTCTCTCTTGTCTGGGCAGCAAACATTTGTTCACAAACTCAAATAGCACCTTGTGCTCTGACTTCATCTCACTCTTTTGCACAAACCTTGCCTCAGGCACTTCTTCAGCGGACTTGGTATCACAGAAATTTCTGGTGATTTGGAGAGCAGAAGGGAGAGAATCTAGACACGGCCACCTTTGCCTAGTATAGTCATCATAGCCCTCACATGGTATGTCTAGAATTCTGCCCAATTTAGGTGCATCAAACTGCACCTCTACTCCCCTTACCAAGCTAGTGACTTGTCACGCCCCAACCTTGGGAGGCGTGACCGACACTCAATCAAGTGAACCCGACTGAGCAAGCCTTAACAAATACTTTCTACCCCAAATCAATATGAATATGGAACCCATACCTTTCATTAATTTAGATGAGAATACATGGTGCATACTACATCATTGGTTCATTTCATATCACAAAGATTTACCGTACATAAGCTAGCTTCAAGGATTCTATAAGAGTTACAGTTTATAGAGATCACAAGTTTAGGATTACAACATATATAGTGGACTCCCCGAATACCCGTACATAACCCACACTAATGTCTTTGGAGCCTTTAAGGATACAACAAATAAGCATAACTATGCCGGCAATAAGGCCTTGGCTATACCTCAAAAGTGGAAAGCTATAATAACAAAAGATACACCATATAGCCCCATGGAAGAAAAAGGGGCTCATCGAGACTTCGAGTAGAAAACCACTCCGCTACACACGATCGACACTATCCACTATGGAGCTACCTACAATCATAACACGAATGTAGTGCCCCCGGCAAAAGGGACGTCAGTACATTTGAATTGTACTGGTATGTATAACTAAGCACCATTTTACTAGAAAGAACTATCAAACATATACAAGCAAATAGTATGGGCAAATCAAAGAAGCAATTCATATAATCTTTTATACAATTTCCACAACATAGATTAGGGCATTTCTGTCATGTTTTCACCACTGTTCTCAATACCACCGCCATCTCGAGCGGAGTCCGGTAACTACCCGCCCGGCTAGGTCACCTGATTGGAGGCATTACTCTCAATCAATATTTCATTTCCTTTATCCGGAATTCAATATCAACACATTACCACCATGTGTGTGGCATGGTGTTCGATCACGACCCGATCGGCTAGGTTACCTCATTGGAGGCATTACTCCATTCTCATTAGTCAACACCTTCAAATCTTTATCCCACACATATCATAACAATTCCTGGGGAACTCATGGCCACCATCATCACATCGTTTTCCCTTTTCAATATTCATTTTACAAGTTGTGATCATAGACACATATATCAAGGATAATTCAACTTGCAAATCACAGGTAAGTGAGCACATAGCTAGCATGAATAGTTCTTTGTTTCAATATTGGCTTATAGCCCAAGTAATTCTACACATAACTGTGCTTTTCATCATTCTCTAATTACCAAGATTGGTACATTATTCACATCGAGGCACATCCTTCACGAATATGTATAGATATATGCAAATCAATTAATGCGTAATGACAATCAATACACTAGCCAATTCAACTCTTACCATACTTTCGTAATGGCAACGGAGCTCAATTTCTAATAAAAAGGGGTTTTAGCCATACATACCTCAATAAATATTTTCCTTACTCTTTTACAATTTCTGGAACTCTTAGCACTTCGGTCTATTGAGTAAGAATTACTAATTAAATCGAGAATAGAGATGTGATTGAGACTCAAGTTTGGTTCAAGCATATTGACAAACCCTAGAGGTGCAATTTATACCATTTTGTACCCCTCTTTAATTCACCACCTCCCACTACTCTAAGGTTTGATATGCATGCAAGGAATCCATTGTTATACCCATGAATAACCTCACAAGTGACCCCTTATATCTGAGAATAAAACAAATAAGAGTTGGGATGATGAAGTCTTACCTCTTGAGGTGATGGTCTAGGGTCTTCACTTGATTTTCTTCAAGGATTTTGTCATTCCTTATGGAGTAATTTGATGGGGAGACTTTCTCTTTCTAAAAACCCTCTCTCTCCCTCTAGAAATGCTGAGAAGAATGCTTAAAATGAGCTATAACACCTGATATATTGATAGGGAGGTCGGGTTAAAAATTAGAAAATTGGAGCCCCGAGTCAAATATGCGGTCGCATTTGCGATAGCAGAGTAAACATGCGGTCCGCATAATGGACCACAAAATGCTCCCCAGAAACTAAACACTCTGACTCAATCTGCGGTAAGAATGTGGTCCGCAATCACGTTCTGCGGTCGCAAAGTGCACTGCAAAACTGACACTCACAAAATTCAAAGGAGAATATGCGATAACTATGCGGTCCGCATTTTGATTATGCAACCGCATTTTTTACCGCATAGCTGACTTCAATTTTAACCAACATTCTGACTCACTCTACAGCAGATATGCGGTCCGCATACCTGATTTACGGCCGCATTCTGGACCGCATTTCTTGCATCTTTCTGGAAACTTATTCTCGACTTTTTAATGCATTATTCAATCCAAAAAGATCCGCGCCGTGGCTCGCAAGCTCACCGCGAAGCATATTTATAAATGTTAACACATGCTCCTAACTTGGCACTACGGGATCTGGGTTTTCGAGTAGGGATTTCACGGGGCCTTACATGACTACCCCATTCACCACAGTGGCATCTGCCATAAACTCGATCATCTCTTTCCTTTCCAGCCTGCAATCCAGTTGAAGAACCATGTCCTTCCACCCCTGTGCATCCAAGGCATCAACCAATCTTTTCATGTAGGGCTCCTCCAGGTCTTTCAAAATTCTTCCTTTCAAGATCTTTCTCCTGCCAAAGAGGACAAACCTGTCATGTTCTTTTTCAGATTCCTCTTCTTCTTCCTCTCCACTCTATGCTTCTTCTTCTACAGGAACTTTCACTTGTTTCCCTTTGACCGCAGACCTGGTTCTTTTAGCCAGGGAGGGTTCAGCAGATACAGGTTCTGAAGACTTCTTTGTAGAAGTCTTGGATCTTTTTGGTGTAGGAGTGGGAACCTCCTCAGTTGTACCTCTCTCCCGATGGACCAGTTCCATCTTCTCCTCCTCTTCTTCTGCAACCACAGAACTTTCCACAACTTTAGCTTTTCCTTTTTCCTTCTTCTTTTTCTTGCTTGCCTCTAAGGCTTTCTGTAACTTAGCCTCACTTTGCTTTACCCTGCTTCTAGTAGCTTTCACCTTTGGTAATCAAGGGACAGTAGACTTAGGAGATGACACCTTGCTCTTCTTTGTTGGCTTAGAAGTGGTTGGAGCCTTTTGAGAAGAAGCTTTGTGCTTCTTGGGATCATAGCTTGCCCCAACCTTCTTCAGGATGTCAGTCAAGGTTTCTTCAACATGTCACACCCCGAATCTGAGGGACATGATCGGCGCTCGACCGGGTAGCCCCAGTCAAGCGGACCTGGGTGCCTCTCCTACCCCACGTGTTAACCCGCATTTTTCATTACTTATTAGCCAACAGAAATAACAATTTACAAACAAAACACCTTTTTACTACAAAACATACATATGATACATGATTCTTAGCGTGGATTACACTTTACATAGCCCAACGTGCAAGATACATATTACATAAGTTCATGACCCACATTTTGTGTCTACGGAGCCTCTAAACATGAAAAAAAGGGATGATAATGTACTTGCCGGTGACAAGGCTCCAGCTATACCTTAGACAAATATCAAAATAGATCCCAAAACAGAAGCGGCATGAGCCACGCCGGGCACCGAAAGGAAAGGGGCTCACCAATTCAGCTGACGGGAAGGGATGAAGAGCTACGGTCGGTAGACTGGAGTACCTGCTGTCACACCTCCTTTTTTACGCACCCTACCCCGGGGGGTAAATGCGAGAGAGTTTTTCCATTTAAAGTGACAATATTCGAGATGGGATTATTTTGTTTATTTCAGAGTCGCCACTTGGAATAAATTATGATGTCCCAAGTCACCGCTTTATTTAAATCCCAAATCGAGGAAATTTTTGACTTTCCAAATGAAGTCTGCGAACCAGAAATTCTATGTAAGGAATTATGTTGACCCGAGGGAAGGTGTTAGGCACCCCCGAATCCCGTAGTTCTAGCACGGTCGCTTAAATTATTATAGATGACTAAAATATCTGATTTTATACATATTACAACTTATGTACTTTTATTATTACTTTAATAAACAGCTTTTATTATTGAATCTTTACAAGAATTGCAACGTCATGAAAATGTATCTCGCACCATGCCGTACCAGTACGCCCGTGGTTTTTAACACATTTCGACTTTGTTGAGATTTGGATTTGGGTCACATAAATGCGCACCCGAGTTTGGGAAGGTAATATTATTAACATGCGCGCCTAAAGTGACTACGCGTTTATCAACCTTGGGGAAGACCGTGAAATTTGCTAAACGGTCTATCCCGAATTTCTATGTATTTTATTTAAGCAATTATTGAGGGCCCCGCAATCTTGTTTTTGCTTTGGCGAGGCTCGTCTCATTTTATGTTAACGAATGTCCTAATGCGACTATGTTTTACTATTTCTCGTCCGTCTCTAAAAAATGAAAAGAAGAAACAACATCCTATATTATTTTCATGCTAGAGTTATTATAGTTAAGTTGTGAATGTGACTTGTTAAAGTTTGAAATGAACAAAATGGGCCTCCATTTAACACTTACAGGCCAAGGCCCAGCATGAATGATGCAAAATTGGGGCTGGGCCATCTTACTCTGATTTGTACCCAACTACATGATACTATCCATGCTTTAAATTTGCCATATGGCAGAAATGAGATCGATGCTAAGGAAACCTGTTTTTTATGAGGCTAAATGAACAAATAATTAACTAAAGAGTATGAACTACTGATTACTTAATCTTAAAACTTGATATGCATTTAAATAGGCTGCAAATGAAATAAACTAGCGATGGCAGTATATGGATACTAAATCATTGGTTCTTTCTAACTAGCATACATGGAAATGAATCTGCAAACGTAGACCACTACCGATCAGAATTTATTTATACATTACAAACTACTCACATGATTCTAATGAACTAATAACTAACATACATACAACTTAGGATATGAAAATACGACTAAATGACTTCAAGCTTTAAGGCTGCATTTCATTCATGCTTTGAACTTCGGCTATATTGTATACCAGTGTAACAGAGGTGTACCTGGAATGGAATAGAGAAGAAGTAGAACAATCAGCAGCAAGCTATGACAACAGCAAATAAGCAACAAGCCCGGCAGTAGCAAAAGGAAACATCTTAGAACCCAGCAAGACTCGGAAACCAGTTTGAAAAACTAACTGCCAAAAAGGCTATACTCCACACAGATCAAACAAACACACTCAAATGTTTTGAATCTTTACTATAGCACAGAAAACATGATGATTCTGATTGTTTCTGCTCGCCAGACTAATGTAATAGTATCACTAGGTATGATCAACAGTTCAAAACTCTAGTCTGATCTTCAAGGACTTATAGAAGTTGAAGTTTAGCTATCGAATGGAAGGCAAACTCCAGAGGTAGTAACAGAACAAGTTTCCTTTTTAAAACTTTTCTGATTTCCCTGGAAAAGAACCCTACTATTCTGATTTCTTTTAACTGGAAGAACCTAAGACTATATCTGATTTTTCAACTGGAAAGAGACCTCTTACTCTTCTGATTTTCCACCAGAAAGAGACCCTTACTATTCTGATTTACTTTTAAACTGGGGGGAGGACTCTTGATTTTTCAGACTGCAAGCCGACCCCCTCTACTGTTTTCTAAAATTTTCTTATATAACAAACTAAAACCCTCCTTACAGCCTGCTTTCATGCCTTAAAAAATGATCAATCCCTTCACTTCCCCCCACCTTCTTTTGTCTAAGTATGGGACACTGATTTTATTAACCCTGAAGTTCAGAAACTAATGGACTACCCTGCTGTCCAGCAGGTTCCACTAGACTATCTCATGTGAACTGCACCTTTTAGTATTAAACTAAAGCTGGTTTCTGACTTCCATTACTTAGTGTCTAACCAGGCTGTATTTTTGCACTAATAGACCCCCTTTCAATTAAATTATTCATTAGTTTAAGGGTGCATTGAGTGTTCAATTGGCAGTCCACTTAGCTAAGCTCTGGATTTTTATCAAAATTGCAGCAATAACCAATTCAAATTCCTAAACTTAGCCATAAATAATTCAGATTTCAATTCAAGCAATGATTCAAACCAAACTTAGGCAGTATTGACAAAATCACTATCACATTGTTCTAACAAAACAAGCCTATACAACTAATCGTCGATATTCATTTAATCAATTACAACACATATAATCGATAACAAACAATCGACATACAGACCAGTGATTCATAGTTTTCGGGCAAGACAGTGACAACACGAAACTAATTATTCGACGATATTAATCGAATCGAATATGTATCCTATAACAAACACAATCAAACAGAAGTAAACAAATCGACCAAATAAAAGGTCTTAAGGAGAAGAGAACGGAAAAGTTAACAAAAATCGAAAAAGATAAAAATACTAACAGAACTGAACTAACAAACAAATAAATAAATATAGAAGAAAGAAAGAAGAAATACCTTGAGAGGAAAATTAGAAACAAAACGGACTTGGACCAACTCGGACTTGAAATTTTTGAGGCCAAACAGACCTTAATCGAGTGTTCTCAACTGAGAACAATTCGACTAAGGTCCATTGAGCGACAAAAATCCTCAAATTGGACATGAATTCAGGCTCGAGTTTTCTAGGGTTCTTGGGGCTCAGATTGGGGTTCCAGTGGTTTGGGTCTGATTCGAACCAAACCAGTGTTGTTTGGTTATGAGGGAGGTCAGGGGAGTGTTAGGTGTCAATTTGGGGTGGTTTGGCATAGGTTGAGTCTTGGCTCGAATCTTCGATTAAAGATTCGAGAAGATGTAGTTAGATTCGAACCAAGGGGCTTGTGGATTTGGGTTCAGGGGTTGATGGGGGTTCTGTGGTGTTAGTTTGGTGGTCACCGGCATCATTGCCGCCGGGTTTGCGGTGAAGGGGAGGGGTGGCGGCTGCTAGGGTTTTGGGTCATTTGGTTCGTCTCTGAGAGAGATGATGGAAGGGGGGTGCTTTGGCTAAGGGGGGCGGGGTAAGGGGTTAGGCTTATATAGTGGATGGGAGGATTGATCCTGGTCGTTGGATGAAGTGAGATCGATGGCCAGGATCTTTTCATCAAGGGGAAACGATGTCGTTTGGTTAAGTGGAGATTGGGTCGGTCTCAAAATGGAACGGGTCGGGTATCTGGGAAAGTCTAGAGCCGTTGGATAAGATAGGATGGACGGTTTGGATCAGATGCACCAAAGCGACGTCGTTTGGACTAAAAGGAGGCCTGATCCGGGCCATCCAGTTGATTTGATCAACGACTCGAAATAGAAACGCTAATACGACGTCGTTTGGAGGCGTCTCTGAAAGACCAGGTTTTGGACCGGGTCTGGCCTGGAATTGGGCCTAATTTTGGTCCCAATTTTCGGAGCAGAGGTCCGAGTTTTCTACCAATTTTCACCTTTTCTTCTTTTTTCTTCTTTTAATTTAACAATTAACAAAAGTTCCTAAACAAAAAAAAATGTAAAAACCCCAATTAAACTACACAAATATTAATTAACAGTCAATCAACAATTAACACACAAACAAATAAATAAAAATCAACAATGAAATGCACATTTTTTGTAATTTTTCTTTTAAACAAATTAATGGTTAATTAATTTCTAAAAATGCTTGGCTAATTCCTAAATGTATGCAACATATATTTTTTGTATTTTTTTATATTAGTTCAACAAATAACACACACAAAGAAGTGCAAATAAATACGAGAAATAGCACAAAAATCAACACAAAACAAATAAAATATTTTATTTTGGTTTTCTGGGAGTAATACACTTATAGGACAAAAATCACGTGCTCACAGCTGCCCCTCTTTGCCCGGAAACACAAAGAGTTTTCGTGCAAAGATAAATGAGCGGATACGAGCAATTTTTGCCCTTCGAGTACTCCGTGTGAAGCATTTTGAAAGAGTTTGACCGAGCCTTTGCTTCGGGAAGCCTCCTACATATCCCTGGCTAAAAAGGGAATCAGGTCAATGTAGTTTGGGAAGTTTTGGTAGCTGGGACTACCATGAAGCTGTGACCTTGCTGTTACTATTGCTGCTGTTGCTGCTAACCGCTTACTGACCTCCTTATTACATCAAAAGGGAAAATCGAAGCTAAACCTAGCTATGCCTATCAACTATGAATTACAAGATTCCTATCTATAATTCTCTTGAAAATTTGATCTTGAGCTTTGATCTGAATCTTGATGCTCGCAGGTTGTAGGCGCTTGTTTATTTCTGTAACACTGAGTGAAACGGTATCGGCGGAGCTTGTGACTTCGATCAGATTTCGAGCAATCCGCGCCTTTGTCTGCTCCGATATTTGAGCTCACCTTCTTTTGCTTTTCTTTTTGTTCTTTTCTTCTTTTCTTCATTCTGGAGGGAAACTTGTTCCATCGGTCACCTTGAACCTTGTGTTTTGGGATCAACCTGCCTTAAGATGTCCAAAACGAACAAACGAACGAAACTTTCTGCCCCAGTTTGCACTAGGAAAATTTCGTGAGTTAGTTATGACATATATTCAAGTATTCACATCAAGATGTGTATCCTTGTGAATGGATCGAGGTTGTGTTGGGATGTGGCCGGGTTATGCCGTTAAAGGTCTGCGGGTTATGCCCGGAAGTCATCGGGTTATGACGGAAGGTTCAACGGGTTATACCGTTAAGGGTCCACGAGTTATGCCGGGATGTCATCGGGTTATGCCGAGGCTTGAAAGAAAAGGTTCCTTGGGTTATGCCAGGAAATCATCGGGTTAGGCCGAAAGGTTCAACGGGTTCTGCCGTTAAGGGTCCACGGGTTATGCCGGGAAGTCATCGGGTTATGCCGAGACTTGGAAAGAAAAGGCTCATTGGGTTATGCCAGGGAGATCGTCGGGTTATGCCGGAAGGTTTGACGGGTTATGCCGTTAAGGGTCTACGGGTTATGCCGGGATGTCATCCAATTATGCCGAGACTTGGAAAGAAAAGGTTCCTTGGTTTATGCCAGGAAATCATCGGGTTATGCCGAAAGGTTCAACGAGTTATGCCGTTAAGGGTCCACGGGTTATGCCGAGACTTGGAAAGAAAAGGTTCCTTGGGTTATGCCAGGAAATCTTCGGGTTATGCCGAAAGGTTCAACGAGTTATGCCGTTAAGGGTCCACGGGTTATGTTGGGAAGTCATCGGGTTATGCCGAGACTTGGAAAGAAAAGGTTCCTTGGGTTATGCTAGGAAATCATCGGGTTATGCCGAAAGGTTCAACGGGTTATGCCGTTGAGGGTCCACGGGTTATGCCGAGACTTGGAAAGAAAAGGCTCCTTGGGTTATGCCAGGGAGAAATCATCGGGTTATGCGGAAAAGGTCCACGGGTTATGCCGGGATTTGGAAAAGAAACAGGCTCCTTGTGTTATGCCAGGAAGATCCTCGGTTCTTTGGCCAGGATTTGAAAAAGAACAAGCTCCTTGGGTTATGCCAGGGAGATCCACGGGTTATGCCGGGATTTGGAAAGAAAAAGGCTCCTTGGGTTATGCCAGGGAGATCATCGGGTTATGCCGGAAGGTTCGACGGGTTATGCCGTTAAGGGTCCACGGGTGCCGGGATGTCATCGGGTTATGTCGAGATTTGGAAATAAAAGGTTCCTTGGGTTATGCCAGGAAATCATCGGGTTATGCCGAAAGGTTCAACGGGTTATGCCGTTAAGGGTCCACGGGTTATGCCGGGAAGTCATCGGGTTATGTCGAGACTTGGAAAGAAAAGATTCCTTGGGTTATGCCAGGAAATCATCGAGTTAGGCCGAAAGGTTCAACGGGTTATGCCATTAAGGGTCCACGGGTTATGCCGGGAAGTCATCAGGTTATGCCGAGACTTGGAAAGAAAAGGCTCCTTGGGTTATGCCAGGGAGAAATCATCGGGTTATGCCGAAAAGGTCCACGGGTTATGCCGGGATTTGGAAAAGAAGCAGGCTCCTTGGGTTATGCCAGGGAGATCCACGGGTTATGCCGGGATTTGGAAAGAAAAAGCTCCTTGGGTTATGCCAGGGAGATCCTCGGGTTATGCCGGAATTTGGAAAGAAAAAGCTCCTTGGGTTATGCCAAGGAGATCCGCGGGTTATGCCGGGATTTCTAGGGAATGGGACTCTATGCTACCATGAATTTTCTTTTGCGATTTTTATTTTTTACTTCTTTTCTTCTTTCTTTCGATCTTTTCTAACTTCATTCTTATCTTCTCCATTTAAACACAATGCATGAGAGAATCAGAGGAGAAACTTCACTTTTGGTCAATTTTCCGCTACGAAGCTGTTCTGGCGCTTGTGTACTATTTTTCTCTTCCAGGTTGCATCCATTCCTTGTACGGTTGCCGGAATTACACCTGTCTTGACGTTCAACAAAGAACAGTTTGTCAGTTTTGAAACGGTGGTTGGTTTTGTGACCTTGATCTTCTCGATTTCTTGATCGCAGTCCCTTTCCGCCGAGAACCTTGCTGTTCGCAGATCTTGAAAAGGGGAATTCCCTTGAACTTGACAAAACTCCAACTTTTAAGTCTTCATGATGATTTGCCCATGTGGGCACTGGCCTTTTGCTTCATTCTATTCTTAGAACTTTTGCCTTTGGCCTTCTTTCTCTCTAGGAGGTTTTTCCTTTAGGGAACATCAACAAACAATGGTCAGTCAAGATTGGACTAACGCACTAGCTGAGGCCGGGCATTTTCTTCGGCTTTTGTCAGGCAGAGCCCTGTGAAACCAATTCTGCCCCCTTTTCCTTTGTAACAAGTTTCGGAGTTTGGGGTTAAACCGAAAGGGATCCCAAGGAAAGGAAACAAATACGGAGTGGAAGAGATGAATTAAAAAAGATAGAAACGTCCCTTTCAGGGGAAAAGAGAAACTTATCTGGGGTGCATGCTGACTTCACATGGACATGACATGCTTCTTGGACTGGACGCCCAACCTGTACCACTTCCGGCTTCTTGCAAATCCGTTGATCCGCATTTCCGAACCAGGGAACTTTGCCAGTACTTCTAGTGATGGGATACCTCCTTCTTGGCCGATAGCACCCTTTGCGGGTTTTCACTAATTGACCTCTCTTATTTCTCTTCTCAACGTCGCCCGATAATGCTCTTTGTGAGTTTTCACTAAACGGACTCTCTCATTTCGTTTCTCTGCTCTTGTCGCCTCATGGTGCCCGAAGGTTTTCACCGATAAGACTCTCTCATTTATCTTTCTCAGTTTGCTTTCCATCTATGATGTCTCTTAGCGTTCCCGCTTTTGGCAATTGATCTGAATGACTTGCATTTGGTTTTGGGTAAAAGGAATTATGGACGGGATTACAACTTTGGAATCATTTGATAAACTCATGGTCGAACCATTATAACATCTGCCCCAGTTTCAATTTCGGGGGAAGATTGGATTTTGGTTTGGTGTGACTGAACCCCAGATAGAGATTGCCTACGTATCCTTTCGGAATCAAGTCAGAACGTAGTTCAGGTAAATTTTTTTATTTTATTTTATTATTTATTTATTTATTTATTTATTTATTTTTATTATTTTTTAATGGTGCTTTTGGATTCCAAAGAGGGTAGCCAAAGAAATGTAACCGGCTCAAAAAGGTTTGCATAAAAGGGTTGATAGTGTTTGGGTAGTGGGAATGAAAGCCTTCATCATCTCAAATGCGCCAAGACATCACCAAAGTAAACTTAGACATAGTACCTTTTGACTGCGTCTGCGTTCACTGCCGTTTCGGGATCATTTCCTTCAACATCACTTAGATATAATGCTCCTCTTGGTAGTATTTTCCTGATGATGTATGGACCTTTCCAATTAGGAGCAAATTTTCCTTTTGCTTCCTGGTGATGGGGAAGAATGCGTCTCAACACCAATTGTCCGACTTCGAAATTCCTGGGTCGCACTTTCTTGTTGTAAACACGGGCCATTCTTTGTTGGTACAACTGCCCGTGACAGACCGCAGCCATCCACTTTTCATCAATTAAGGTTAACTGCTCCAATCGGGTCTTGACCCATTCGCTGTCTTCAATTTCTGCTTCGACAATAGTTCGGAGCGAAGGAATTTCTACCTCCGCCGGTATCACAGCTTCGGTTCCATAAACCAACAAGTATGGGGTGGCTCCTACCGATGTGCGCACTGCAGTGCGATATCCCAATAAAGCAAAAGGCAACTGTTCATGCCACTGCCTGAAACTCTGGATTGTCTTCCTCAAAATCTTCTTGATGTTTTTGTTCGCTGCCTCAACGGCGCCGTTGGCTTTGGGACGATAAGGAGTGGAGTTTCTATGCGTTATTTTGAATTGTTCGCATACATCTCCCATCAAATGACTATTCAGGTTCGCCGCGTTATCTGTGATGATAGTTGCAGGAATACCGAAACGACAGATAAGATTTGACTGTACAAAGTCCACCACGGCTCTTTTGGTGACCGACTTGAGAGTGATAGCCTCGACCCATTTCGTGAAATAATCGATGGCGACCAATATGAATCTATGCCCATTAGATGGCTTTGGCTCAATCGGACCAATGACATCCATGCCCCAAGCGACGAAAGGCCAAGGCGCCGACATAGGATGTAGCTCTGTTGGAGGTGCATGAATCAGATCTCCATGCACCTGACACTGATGGCATTTCCGGACGAAACTGAAGCAATCTTTTTCCATAGTTATCCAATAATAACCAGCTCGTAAGATTTTCTTGGCCAAAACATACCCGTTCATATGAGGTCCACACACTCTTGCGTGTACTTCCTGCATGATCTTTCCTGCTTCCTCGGCGTCAACACATCTTAACAAGTTAAGATCCGGGGTTCTTTTATACAAGACCTCACTGCTCAAAAGGAAACCACTCGCATGTCGCCTAACAGTTCTCTTTTGATCTCCAGTAGCATGTTCGGGGTATTCTTGTGTTTTCAAAAACCTCTTGACATCGTGGTACCATGGCTGGATATTTGGTCCTGCCTCGATTACATTACAGTAACCGTGTCTTTCCCTGATTTGGATTTCCAAGGGATCGATGTGGGCGTTGCCTGGATAAGGTAACATTGAAGCTAATGTGGCAAGTGCATCAGCTAGTTCGTTGTGGCACCGCGGGATGTACCTGAACTCTATTTATTTAAATTGCTTGACGAGATCTTCCACGTGCTGCCGGTAAGGAATAAGCTTGACATCTCGAGTTTCCCATTCACCTAGGGCTTGCCGGATAATCAGATCAGAATCCCCCATAATCAGTAAATCTTCAACATCTTGATCGATTGCCATGTTCATGCCCATAATGCAAGCTTCATACTCAGCTGTAATGATCGTGCAAAAGAAACGAAGCCTAGCTGTAGCCGGATAGTGCTGGCCAGTGGGCGAGATCAAGATTGCCCCAATACCTACGCCTTTGGCGTTTACAGCCCCATCAAAGAACAGTTTCCAAGCATGAGTGTCTTCAGGGACTACTTCTATTGTGTTCACCTCTTCATCTGGAAAGTAAGTATTCAACGGTTGGTATTCCTCATCAATCGGGTTTTCAGCCAAGTGATCCGCCAACGCCTGGGCTTTCATCGCCGTGCGAGTGACATAGACTATGTCGAATTCAGTAAGCAAAATTTGCCACTTTGCCAATCTCCCGGTGGGCATTGGTTTCTGGAATATGTACTTCAAAGGATCCAACCTGGTAATGAGATGAGTGGTATGAGCTTGGAGATAATGTCTCAACTTGTGAGCGACCCATGTCAAAGCACAACACGTTTTTTCCAACAAGGTGTATTTGACTTCATAACTAGTGAACTTCTTGCTTAAGTAATAGATCGCTTGTTCTTTATTTCCAGTTGCATCATGCTGCCCGAGGACGCAACCGAAAGAATTTTCTAAGAATGTCAGATACAAAAACAGAGGTCTTCCTTGCTCTGGCGGGACCAAAATCGGAGGATTCGAAATATATTCTTTGATCTTGTCAAAGGCCTCTTGACACTTAGCTGTCCACTTGATTGCGGCATCTTTCCTTAAAAGCTTGAATATGGGCTCGCATGTGGAAGTCAGTTGAGCGATAAACCGACTGATGTAGTTTAATCTGCCCAAAAGACTCATTACGTCTTTCTTTGTCCTTGGAGTGGCAAATCCCGAATAGCTTTTATATTTGTTGGATCTAACTCGATACCTCTTCTGCTAACTATGAAACCCAGAAGTTTGCCTGATGGGACTTCGAAGGCGCATTTAGCCGGATTCAGCTTTAAATCATACTTTCGCAGCCTCTTGAAAAATTTCCTCAAGTTTCGAACACGATCGACTTGACGATCACGTCGTCCACATACACCTCTATTTCCTGATGCATCATATCGTAGAAGATAGCAGTCATGGCCCTCATGTACGTCGCTCCGGCGTTCTTCAAACCGAATGGCATAACTCGATAACAGTAAGTGCTGCAAGGTGTACTGAAAGCGGTTTTCTCAGCGTATTCCTCATCCATCAATACCTGGTGATATCCCGCATAACAATCCACAAAGGACTGTATCTCACGTTTGGCACAGTTGTCAACAAGGATGTGGATGTTGGGCAAGGGGAAGTTATCTTTGGGACTTGCCCTATTCAAATCTCGGTAATCCACGCACACCCGAGTCTTCCCATCTTTCTTCGGCACAGGATCTACATTAGCTAACCACGTGGTACACTGAACCACCCGAATTACCCATGTTTTTAGCTGCTTTGTGATCTCTTCTTTGATCTTATCACTGACATCAGTCTTAAATTTCCTGTGCTTCTGTTGAACTGGGGGACAATCAGGGTAGATTGGCAATTTATGCACCACTAGATCAACACCTAGTCCTGGCATGTCATCGTATGACCAAGCAAACACATCTTTAAACTCAAACAGGAGATGAATTATTGCATCTCGAGTTTTCTCATCTGTGTGAATGCTCATCTTGGGCTCTTGGATCTCTTCAGGAGTTCCCAAGTTAACAGGCTCGGTGTCATTCAAATTTGGCTTAGGTTTACTCTCAAAGTGTTCCAGTTCTCGATTTATTTCCCTAAAAGCCTCTTCTTTATCATATTCTAGTTCTTGGTTCATTATTTCACAATTAGACGACGTGTTTGGATCTGGACGTGAAGTCCGCAAGCATGTCATGTTATTTAAAGCCGCATTATTATAACTGAAAAGAAAAAATAGAAGAAAAAATAACGAAAATTAGAAAAAAGGAAAATATAATGATGAAAAACTGATTTTATTCCTTGGAATCGGGAAGATAAACGGGTTTATATTTCAAGAAATGAAAACAGGAATACTAAAGGAAAACATCCGAGTTACACCCTGGGATAACTCGTGATGTAGGAAAGGCGGCAGGACAAGTCTACTCGGACTCCCGCCTGACTAGGAGCGGTGTAGCCTCCCAATTCTGAAGCTTAGCATTTGCCCCCACGTACAGCACCTCGGTAGTGCTTGTGCCTTCTCCCAACTGAACCATGTGAGTCTCATAAAGCATTTTCCTCAGGGCCCCACAAATATCCTCTATTCCTCGGCCGTAAAAACCTCATCATCTTCTTTTTCAACATATTTAGGTTTGGCAAAGGTCTCATACAAATATGGCACTGGCTATGGCAGAACCCACCCTTCTTTCTTCCTTTCCTTAGCCCATGTTTCATCTTCTGGGGTAGGGTGGAATCCTATCCCGAAGAGTTTCTTAGGTTCAATTATCCCCTGTAATGATTTCCCAAGTCCCTTTCCTGGTTTGAAACCTCATCGGATCATTTCTTTGACCACCATGATCGACGCATTAGAAAGGAAAGGCTGGGGACAAGGGTCTCCTTCTTCATACTGGTCCGCTACCATAACTTCGAAGGACTAAAGGGTCTCGATAGATTGATTGCTCATCTTCCCCGTAGACCACGATCTCTTGGCCCTCGTGCTCAAACTTCACCATTTGGTGCAAGGTAGAGGGTACAGCTGTAGCTGCGTGAATCCATGGCCTTCCCAGGAGAAAGTTGTAGGATGTGTCCATGTCCAGAACTTGGAAAGTTATTTCAAAATCTACTGGGCCAATGGTCAGAATCAAGTCTATTTCTCCGATTTTGTCCCTTTTTATGCCATCAAAAGCTCGTACACATACATTGTTGGGTCGAATTCTTTCGGTCCCAATTTCTATGTGATGCAAAGTTAAGAGCGGACAGATGTCTACCCCGGAACCTCCATCCACCATAACCCTTTTCATGTAGTACCCTTCGCATTTGACTGTTAGGTGCAGGGCTTTGTTATGTGCGGCCCCTTCTGGGGGAAAATCACTCTTACTGAAGGAAATTTGGTTGACTGCAAAGAACCGTTTTGCCATTCTTTCCAGTTGCTCTACAGAAGTTTCAACCGGTACATGCGCTTCATTCACGGTCTTCAGCAGGACCTTTTGATGCTCGGATGAACTCATGAGTAAGGATAGCATGGGCACTTGATCAGGGTGCTTGCGCAACTGATCCACCACCTCAAAGTCAGGCATTTTCATCTTCTGGAGGAAGACCTCCGCTTCTTTAACGCTCATAGGCTTCTTAGGTGGGAAGCGTTTCCATGTAGCGCTGTTCAACTCTCGTATGTCCCAACACTTCTCAGCAGAAGTATTTCCCGACAGCTCCCCTGTGACCTCTTTGCCTTTGTAGGTAATCAATGTTCGTTGATAATTCCAAGGCACTGTGGATGGGTCTGTTATTGGTTTTTGCTGTGTGCGTCCGATAACCAACGGTTCACCCAGCCGAGATGGTTTAACTGTTCCCCGGACCACATAGGTCCCTTTCGGTACATACATTGGTACTCCTCTTTTTAATTCAAGCTTTTGCGGCTTCTCTGGGTGACCTCGCGGAACATAGAGAACCTCACTTTTCGGGAGCACCCTCGTCTCCGTTTTGGTTTCAATCTTCCTTCCAAGCTCAGCCTTGGTAGTCTCAATCTTCTTTTCCCCTTTATCTTGCTTCAGGGGTGCTGTAGCCTTTCTTTCTGTGTCGACAATGGCAATTATGGTCTTCAAAACGGGATCAAAATCCTTGTCCTCGCAAATCATTCCGATCAGCGACCCATTGTTGTGAGCGGGCAAAAAATTATTAGTCACGTTTGGGACCTCCTCGTCCCTTACCACTATCTTCCTTTGTTCTATCAAATCCTCAACTGCTCTTTTCAGAGTCCAGCAATTATTGGTATCGTGCCCTTCTGCCCCTGAATGATAGGCGCATCTGATGCCCCATTGATATGACGGTGATTCCCGGTTCTGCCCGTTTTGGGGTATGGGTTGTAGGAGACCCATTTCGATAAGCTTAGGGAGCATTTCAGAATATGGTTCACTGATGGGGGTGAAGGTTTGTCTCCTGGGAGGTTCCCGGGGACGGAAGTTATTTTGGGGTGGTTGGGGATTATAGTGGTTTCGGTAAGGAGGCTGATTTCTGGGAGGTGGAGCTTGGTTCCGATTGATCTGCTGCTGTGGTCAGCCATAGGGTTGAGCATTCATAACCATGTATGGCTGAGGAGCGTAGGCCGCATCTTGATGAGGGTAGTAGTGTTGCGGGGCTCTTTCTGAAAAATGGGGCCTGGGGTTACGATATTCCCTCGCCCCTGATACCGCCATAGATGTTTCTTCTTTTTTCTTCCCCCTTTCTATTCCTCCAGACCCGCCTTGAATGGCTTGGGAGGTTGCTCTTATGGCTGCCTGACTCAAAATCCTTCCTGTTTTCAGACCGTTCTCTACCATTTCCCCGATTTTGATCGCCTCTGCGAAAGGTTTTCCCATGGCTGCCATCATGTTCTGGAAGTAGTCAGGCTCTTGGGCCTGCAAGAAAATGGTGACCATTTCTATTTCATCAATGGGAGGTTTTACCCTCGAGGCATGCTCGCGCCATTTAATGGCGTATTCCCTGAAACTCTCTGAGGACTTCTTCTTGTGATTTGCCAGAGAATTCCTATCCGGCGCGATGTCAATGTTGTACTGGAACTGCCCAATAAAATCTCGGGCGAGATCATCCCATATGTGCCAGCGGGAGATGTCTTGATCCATGAACCATTCCGAAGCGATACCGATCAGGCTTTCTCCGAAGTATGCCATTAGTAACTCTTCCCTGTCGCTGGCTCCTCGCAACTGGTTGCAATACCCCTTTAAATAAGCGATGAGGTCGCCATGCCCGTCATACTTCTCAAACTTAGGTGTTTTGAAACTTGATGGTAAATGGACCTGCGGGAACATACATAGATCGGCGTATGAGACACTCTTCTGCCCGCTCAAACCCTGCATGTTCTTCAAACTTTGCTCGAGGCTTCTCATTCTTTTGGCCATCTCGTCCTGTTCGGACGCCCTAGGGTTTTGGTTTTGCCCAGGTACAAGCTCGTATTCAGGATGTTGAGGGTATGCATTGGCAGTAAACCGAGTAGGTTCCAATGAGAAAGATGGTGCTTGGAAGGTGAACGAGGATGAGTCACAGTTAGCCCTGTGCAAAGTGGGTTGTGCCGCAGCTGGGCAAGGTGGTGCGGTGAATGTGTTTGAGGTTGCACCTGTGGCCGACACCTGGGGATGTGACTCAGAAGGTGATCCGGCAGCTTGAGATGGCATGGTAGGATACCCAAATGGAGTAGTTGGGTAACTGATAGGGATATTGGAGGTCCCACTAGTTCTAAGAAACAGTTCGGGGAATCCAGGGATTTTGCTTGGCATTTCTCTTCCGCTGTTCCAGGCGTCCCACATTTCCAATATGTGGAGACGCAGGATTCTGTTCTCCTCAGCTGTGGCTGATTCGTAAGTTGGGATGGTTGTGATTGAACTCTCTTCTGAGAGAGACATTTCTATACTTCCTTTAGACCTCATGAAGTAAGTGTGAACACTTCTTCTCGAATTTGCGACGGATGGTTGGACACTTCCCTTTGACCTCGTAAAGTATGAATGCGAGGCCATACTACCACAAAACCAAACACCTTTCTATAAAACCTGAATCTGGTGCAAGCAAACGGTTAGTTTGAAATAAATAACAGATAAGTAATCTCACGTTGGGGTGTGATGCACTTATACAGTTAAATGGATCTCTACATGTTTTTGCATTGGTTGCATGCATCATTCCAGCTTCTCTCCCCTTTTAAATGCCTCCAAAACTTCTTTTTATTTCTTTGCTTATTTTCTTTTGTTTTTTTCTCTCTCTTTTTTTTTATTTAATGGTGGTCGAATCTTATGTGGATTGCCTACGTATCATGTCCCCGCATGAATCAGACCAAGCGTAGTTCGGGCAGCGCAAATGTAAAATAAAAGATATCACCTTTTTTCTGATTTTTTTATTGTCAAAATATTCTATTTACAAGGCTAAACTTTTCATTGTTTATTATTATTTTAAATAATCTAGTCTTATCAACACGGCCTTTCAGCACTTGAAGAAGATTTGAAGGTTGTGTAACACAATCCGGTATGACACATAGGTAGTTGTTCTTGCAAAACAAGTCCTTCGGCGCCCTTTTGTAGGCGTTTGGCTATTTTCCCAAGAATTGTGTTACCTTGACTAAAGACATTTATTTACTACCTAAATTTGACACATTTTTTTTTTGAAAAACGGAAATAGTTGAGCCCGATATGGGTTGCCTACGTATCCCATATCCGGTGAGAATCAAACTTGCATAGTTCAACAAAACAAACTACCTTATTAGAAAAACGAAACCTCTTTTTCTTTTTTTTTCCTTCAAAATTTTACCAGAGTTTCGGTATTATTTGGTACTTCCAAGACACGTGATTAAATCCCTTAACCCTATACACTGGTATTTTTCTTTTCTTTAAACCCCTTTTCTCTTTTTTTTTTCAAATAAGCCGGTCAGCATGCAGGTCCGAGACAAATAAATGCACAGAAAGGATGCATCATGGTGGTCTTTTCGTTTCAGGCACACCTGTCCTAGACAGACCCAACCCCTGTGTTGGGTCTCCTAAGTCAAAATGCGCGTGATGCAAACAAGCATTCCTACTAGGGATCTGACATGAGGCTTTGTTATTCTAAGTTGACATCTTGTTGGAAAAAGTATCTAGACTGGCTTTACTCGAGCGGACAACTCGAGCCGAGGAGGGTCAGTGTACCGGTAGCATGGCTTTCCGGCTTAACTGGTGGTACTACCCGCCTAAAACATGTGTGACTAAATCCTTCACCAGGTGCCAAGCACCTCGGCTATCTCAAATAAAGCGTGCTGTGTCCAGCAAATGCCCGAT
Organism: Nicotiana glauca; assembly: GCA_026770625.1. Lineage (NCBI taxonomy): Eukaryota > Viridiplantae > Streptophyta > Magnoliopsida > Solanales > Solanaceae > Nicotiana > Nicotiana glauca. The sequence continues at coordinate 236,300 of MU782113.1, forward strand.
GTTAAATTCAGGAAGACTTAGAGGAGAGGTGGGTATCGGCACAGTTTATATACAGTTCGCAAAATATCAAAGTGGTAGAAGCAACATTTAGCACGTTAAGACAAACATATAATAAAATCAGATAATAAATAAGCCAAATACAACAATTATTCAAAGCTTGAATTCTTAAACCCTGAACCAATGGTTCTGGGTTTTCTTCCCCAGCAGAGTCACCAGAGCTGTCACACCTCCTTTTTTACGCACCCTACCCCGGGGGGTAAATGCGAGAGAGTTTTTCCATTTAAAGTGACAATATTCGAGATGGGATTATTTTGTTTATTTCACAGTCGCCACTTGGAATAAATTATGATGTCCCAAGTCACCGCTTTATTTAAATCCCAAATCGAGGAAATTTTCGACTTTCCAAATGAAGTCTGCGAACCAGAAATTCTAAGTAAGGAATTCTGTTGACCCGAGGGAAGGTGTTAGGCACCCCTGAATCCCGTGGTTCTAGCACGGTCGCTTAAATTATTATAGATGGCTAAAATATCTGATTTTATACATATTACAACTTATGTACTTTTATTTTTACTTTAATAAACCACTTTTATTATTGAATCTTTACAAGAATTGCAACGTCATGAAAATGTATCTCGCACCACGTCGTACCAGTACGCCCGTGGTTTTTAACACATTTCAACTTCGTTGAGATTTGGATTTGGGTCACATAAATGCACACCCGAGTTTGGGAAGGTAATATTATTAATATGCGCGCCCAAAGTGACTACGCGTTTATTAACCTTGGGGAAGACCGTGAAATTTGCTAAACGGTCTATCCCGAATTTCTATGTATTTTATTTAAGCAATTATTGAGGGCCCCGCAATCTTGTTTTTGCTTTGGCGAGGCTCGTCTCATTTTATGTTAACGAATGTCCTAAAGTGACTATGTTTTACTATTTCTCGTCTGTCTCTAAAAATGAAAAGAAGAAACAACATCCTATATTATTTTCATGCTAGAGTTATTATAGTTAAGTTGTGAATGTGACTTGTTAAAGTTTGAAATGAACAAAATGGGCCTCCGTTTAACACTTACAGGCCCAGGCCCATCGTGAATGATGCAAAATTGGGGCTGGGCCATCTTACTCTGATTTGTACCCAACTACATGATACTATCCACATTTTAAATTTGCCATATGGCAGAAATGAGATCGATGCTAAGGAAACCTGTTTTTTATGAGGCTAAATGAACAAATGATTAACTAAAGAGTATGAACTACTGATTACTTAATCTTAAAACTTGATATGCATTTTAAATAGGCTGCAAATGAAATAAACTAGCGATGGCAGTATATGGATACTAAATCATTGGTTCTTTCTAACTAGCATACATGGGAATGAATCTGCAAACTTAGACCACTATCGATCAGAATTTATTTATACATTACAAACTACTCACATGATTCTAATGAACTAATAACTAACATACACACAACTTAGGATATGAAAATACGACTAAATGACTTCAAGCTTTAAGGCTGCATTTCATTCATGCTTTGAACTTCGGCTACATTGTATACCAGTGTAACAGAGGTGTACCTGAAATGGAATAGAGAAGAAGTAGAAGAATCAGCAGCAAGCTATGACAACAGCAAATAAGAACCAAGCCCAGCAATAGCAAAAGGAAACAGCTTAGAACCCAGCAAGACTCGAAATCCAGTTTGAAAAACTAACAGCCAAAAAGGCTATACTCCACACAGATCAAACAAACACACTCAAATGTTTTGAATCTTCACTATAGCACAGAAAATAGGATGATTCTGATTGTTTCTGCTCGCCAGACTAATGTAATAGTATCACTAGGTAGGATCAACAGTTCAAAACTCTAGTCTGATCTTCAAGGACTTATAGAAGTTGAAGTTCAGTTATCGAATAGAAGTCAAACTCCAGAGGTAGTAATAGAACAAGTTTCCTTTTTAAAACTTTTCTGATTTCCCTGGAAAAGAACCCTACTATTCTGATTTCTTTTGACTGGAAGGACCTAAGACTATATCTGATTTTTCAACTGGAAAGAGACCTCTTACTCTTTTGATTTTCCACCAGAAAGAGACCCTTACTATTCTGATTTTCTTTTAAACTGGGGGGGGGGGACTCTTGGTTTTTCAGACTGCAAACCGACCCCCTCTACTGTTTTCTGAAATTTTCTTATATAACAAACTAAAACCCTCCTTACAGCCTGCTTTTATGCCTTAAAAAATGATCAATCCCTTCACTTCCCCCACCTTCTTTTGTCTAAGTATGGGACACTGATTTTAAAAACCCTGAAGTTCAGAAACTAACGGACTACCCTGCTGTCCAGCAGGTTCCACTAGACTATCTCATGTGAACTGCACTTTTTAGTATTAAACTAAAGTTGGTTTTTGACTTCCATTACTTAGTGTCTAACCAGGCTGTATTTTTGCACTAATAGACCCCCTTTAAATTAAATTATTCATTAGTTTAAGGGCGCATTGAGTGTTCAATTGGCAGCTAAGCTCTGGATTTTTATCAAAATTGCAGTTATAACCAATTCAAATTCCTAAACTTAGCCATAAAAGATTCAGATTTCAATTCAAGCAATGATTCGAACCAAACTTAGGCAGTATTGACAAAATCACTGTCACGTTGTTCTAACAAAACAAGCCTATACAACTAATCGACGATATTCATTTAATCAATTACAACACATATAATCGATAACAAACAATAGACATACAGACCAGTGATTCATAGTTTTCGGGCAAGACAGGGGCAACACGAAACTAATTATTCGACGATATTAATCGAATCGAATATGTATCCTATAACAAACACAATCAAACAAACAAATAGAAGTAAACAAATCGACCAAATAAAAGGTCTTAAGGAGAAGAGAACAGAAAAGTTAACAAAAATCGAAAAAGATAAAAATACTAACAGAACTGAACTAACCAACAAATAAATAAAGATAGAAGAAAGAAAGAAGAAATATCTTGAGAGGAAAATAAGAAACAAAACGGACTTGGACCAACTCGGACTTGAAATTTTTGAGGCCAAACAGACCTTAATCGAGTGTTCTCAACTGAGAACACTTCGACTAAGGTCCATTGAGCGACAAAATCCTCAAATTGGACATGAATTCAGGCTCGAGTTTTCTAGGGTTCTTGGGGCTCAGATTGGGGTTCGAGTGGTTTGGGTCTGATTCGAACTAAACCAGTGTTGGTTTAGTTATGAGGGAGGTCAGGGGAGTGTTAGGTGTCAATTTGTGGTGGTTTGGCATAGGTTGAGTCTTGGCTCGAATCTTCGATTGAAGATTCGAGAAGATGTAGTTAGATTCGAGCCAAGGGGCTTGTGGATTTTGGTTCAGGGTGTGATATAGGTTACGTGTTGTTAGTTTGGTGGTCACCGGCATCGTTGCCGCCAGGTTTGTGGCGAAGGGGAGGGGTGGTGGTAGCTAGGGTTTTGGGTCGTTTGGTTCGTCTCTGAGAGAGACGATGGAAGGTGGGTGCTTTGGCTAAGGGGGGCGGGGTAAGGGGTTAGGCTTATATAGTGGATGGGAGGATTGATCCTGGCCGTTGGATGAAGTGAGATCGATGGCCAGGATCTTTTCATCAAGGGGAAATGGTGTCGTTTGGTTAAGTGGATATTGGGTCAGTCTCAAACGGGAACGGGTCGGGTATCTGGGAAAGTCTGGAGCCGTTGGATAAGATAGGATGGACGGTTTGGATCAGATGCACCAAAGCGATGTCGTTTGGACTAAAAAGAGGCCTGATCCGGGCCGTCCAGTTGATTTGATCAATGACTCGAAATAGAATCGCCAATACGACGTCGTTTGGAGGTGTCTCTGAAAGACCAGGTTTTGGACCGGGTCTGGCCTGGAATTGGGCTTGATTCTGGTCCCAATTTCCGGAGCCCAAGTCCGAGTTTTCTACCAATTTTCACCTTTTCTTCTTTTTTCTTCTTTTAATTTAACAATTAACAAAATTTCCTAAACAAAAAAACATGTAAAAACCCTAATTAAACTACACAAATATTAATTAACACTCAATCAACAATTAACACACGAACAAATAAATAAAAATCAACAATGAAATGCACATTTTTTGTAATTTTTCTTTTAAACAAATTAATGGTTAATTAATTTCTACAAATGCTTGGCTAATTCCTAAATGTATGTAACATATATTTTTTGCATTTTTTTTATATTAGTTCAACAAATAACACATACAAAGAAATGCAAATAAATACGAGAAATAGCACAAAAATCAACACAAAACAAATAAAATATTTTATTTTGGTTTTCTGGGAATAATACACTTATAGGGCAAAAATCACGTGCTCACACCTGCTATGGATCCTCCTACAATCATAACACGAATGTAGCGCCCCTGGCAAAAGGGACGTCAGTACACTTGAATTGTACTGGTATGTATGCACAAACTTGCTCCAAGTAAACTCAAGCCATATACAAGTAGGTAACCGTAATAGAAACAACAATCAAATGCACAAGGAAAGGATCAATCAAGCCTAACAAGTTTTCAATCTTGTTTCCCCCTTCCACAATTCCACGCCAATGATTTCACAATTTGCTCAAATGTTTATTTCAATAGTGATTTCGATCACTTTCCACCCTTATTACCTCGGCCACCCTTATTACCTCGGCCACCCTTATCACCACAACCCGCACCTTATAACTTCATGTTGCGGCGCGCAACCCGATCCCACCATACAGTCACAGTTCACCAACCAACACAACAACAATCAACAATTCACAAAGATCAACAACAACACATCTTAAGAAATAACATCAACAATTTACAAGTATTTCCATAGCCATCAAGACTATTTTCCGTCATATCCAACAACTCACATGTGTTTTATATCACAACGATAATTGCCCACAATAAGCCATAGATGTGGTTATCACAGTTATTCCAGTTGCATCATTTACGATTTTCTTTCGTCATTTGTTCCTCAATTCTTACACAAGCACAATCACAATAATTTCTTGAATAAGCCACGCAGATATCACATACCAAACATTTGGACACCACATAAGGTGATTCTACAAAGATCAAGGTTATCCATACATACCTGGAGCTGAATTCCCTTTTAATATCTACTTCCAACTTTACCAAAAAGCCTGGCAATGTCAATCTAGTGCACAAATTAATACTTATTTCTTATAATCAAAGTTCACAATCACTAACCAAACATATTTAGGTTATCAACCCTCATTTACACAATTCTTTACTCCCACCTAATTACTCTTACTAGATTTTATGTTTTAATAGACATGCATGAGTGTTTCGACCCCTATTACCAAGAATCAATGCATAAGAATCTCCCTTTTTACTAAAATCTGAAAATCAATGAAAAAGAGTTGGGGACCTTACCTGCAAGAATGGAGATGAAGATAATACTCAAGAATTTTCGGGCTTGGGCGACGTTGGAAAAATCAAATTGATGAAGATGAGACTTTCTCTCTCAAGAACCCTCTCTCCCTTCTCTCTAGTTTTATCCAGAAAATGTGTAAAAATGAAGGGCTGAGGTGTTTTATTAAAGAAGAGATCGGGTTGAAAAATTAGAAAATCTGGAGCCGAGTCGGGTCTGCGGTCGCTCTTTGCGATCGCAGAGTGGAAATTTGCTCCGCATAATGGATCGCAGAAGTGCTCCTAAAATCTGACTTCTCTTCCTGGGTTTGCGGCAAAAATGCGGTCTCCATTCCTATTATGCGGTCGCATAATGCACCGCAGAATTGACCTTTACAAATCCTCGAGGAATTTATGAGACGATCATGCGGTCCGCATATTGATTATGTGATCGCATAATAGACCACATTTTCAACTTCAATTTCGACTAACTCACTGGTTAACTCTGCAGTAGAAATGCGGTTTGCATACCTGATCTGTGACCGTATTCTGGACCGCATAATGACAATTTTTTGGAAAATTTTGATTCTTGATTTTTAAGTACAATATCAGTAAAAAGGGTCCGAACTCGCTGCAAAGAATTCTACACATTCCTAACACATATTCGGAACTTGGCACTACGAGCTACTATGTTTTGCACAAATTTTTACGGGGCCTCACATCCCCCCCCACTTAAAATCATTCATCCTCGAATGAGTATTTTTGAAAATCAGTTGGTTTGAAAAACATGATATGCAAGCTCCCAAGTTTTTCCACTCACTCCCATGATTTAGAAAAATTTCGCCAGAGTTTCCTTTGTAATTTGGACACATTTACCTGTCAAAGAGCCCCCGAAAAACATTTCCAAGCACCATTACACAATTCCTATCCTGTCTACAAATGGTGTACAAATCATTACCCCAACAATTGCACGTACTCAATCACTTGCTACATTTTCCACATAAATTAGTCACTCCAATGAGTCCCACATAATTTAACCGTTTCATCATACTACATGCGTTTCAATTAATCATTACCAATATACACTAGCATTAGTTGTTTACTTATCACATAAGTCCCTATAAATTTTCATTTACCAAAAAAGTTTGCATATGGCTCAAATAATCACAACACATACAATTTTGGCACAACTTGAAGAATTACCATAGTAAAGCATTTAGGGGAGAAATGGGGTGTCTTTGCACTAAATGAGACACAATGCCAGTTTGCTAGGGACAAGAGTTCGCACGATCACTACTGGACTTGTTCGAACAAATAGGGATATTTTTCTTTCATCTCATCTTCCGCTTCCCAAGTGGCTTCTCGACTTGTTGATTTCGCCACAACACTTTAACTAAAGCAATTTCCTTGTTTCGTAATTTATGGACTTGTCTATCAAGAATAGCAACCGGAATTTCTTCATACAAACTCTTCAGTAACCTTGATGTCTTCTACTGGCGCGATGGTGGACGGATCTCCAACCACTTTCCTTAACATAGACATATGGAACACCAGGTGCACTAGGGACATTTCAGGGTGCAGCTCCAGCTTATAAGCAACTTGTCCTATCCGTTGAGCGATCCGATACTGTCTGACATACCTAGGACTCAACTTTCCTTTCTTCCCGAATCGCATGACTCCCTTCATAGGAGATACCCTCAAGAACACCCAATCATCAACTTGGAATTCCAATTCTCTTCGACGAACGTCCGCATAGGATTTCTGGCGACTCTGAGCAGTTTTCATCCTTTCTTGAATGACTTTAACTTTTTCCATAGCTTGGTGCACGAGATCCGGCCCTATCAACTCTGCTTCACCTACTTCGAACCATCCGATTGGAGACCTACATCTCCTTCCGTACAATGCCTCAAATCGGGCCATCTGGATGCTAGCATGAAAGCTGTTATTGTAAGCAAATTTTATAAAGGGCAAGTGATCATACCAACTACCTTTGAAGTCCAAGACACAAGCCCGCAACATATCTTCAAGCGTCTGAATAATCCGCTCGGCCTGACCGTCAGTCTGCGGATGGAAAGCCGTGCTGAGATTCACCTGGGTACCCAAACCTTGGTGAAATGTCTTCCAAAAATTAGCTGTGAACTGAGCCCCTCGATCCGAAATAATAGAGAGTGGAGTACCACGAAGCCTCACTATTTTCTTGATGTACAACCGAGCATATTGTTTTGTGGTATTGGTGGACTTGACTGGCATGAAGTGAGCTGATTTGGTGAGTCGATCCACTATCACCCAAATTGAGTCGAACTTTCGCTCAGTGCGAGGTAATCCTACCATGAAATCCATGTTGATCATCTCCCATTTCCACATTGGTATTTCCATAGCTGGGTTAACCCACTGGGCCGCTGATGCTCAGCTTTACTTGCTGACAATTTGGGCATTTAGATACAAAGTTAGCCACACCCCTCTTCATACCATTCCACCAATAAATTTCCTTGAGATCGTGATACATTATCGTAGAACCTGGGTGCACCGAATACCTGAAATGATGAGCCTCCCTCATTACTCTCTCCCGAAGGTTATCCACATCTAGAATACATAGTCTTCCTTGACATCGTAACACACCATCATTGCCGTCGAGTGAAAATGCCGAAGTTTTGTTGTTCAGAACTGCCTCCTTCATCTGTGCCAATGCTGGGTCGATAAACTATTTTTCCTTGACTTTTGATACAAGCGATGATTCTGCTCTATTACGCACCATAATTTCCTCCTCATTTAGGGTCAAGATGCAAACCCCAAGACTGGCCAACTGATAAACCTTCCGATCTAGGAGCCTCTAATTCGCCCCCAAGTGTGCCAAACTACCCATGGATTTTTGATTGAGGGCATCGACCACAACATTCGCCTTTCCTGGATGGTATAAGATGTTCATATCATAATCTTTAAGCAATTCTAACCACCGCCACTGTCTCAAATTTAACTCCTTCTGTTTGAACAAATATTGGAGACTCTTGTGGTCTGAGAACACATCCACATGGACCCCATAAAGATAATGGCGCCATATTTTCAAGGAAAATACAACTGCTGCAAGCTCCAAATCATGCGTCAGGTAATTCTTTTCGTGATTCTTGAGTTGCCTTGAAGCATACGCTATAACCTTCCCATACTGCATCAATACACACCCCAAACCGACCCTGGAAGCATCGCAATAGACCACAAATCCTTCCGTGCCTTCCGGCAAGGCCAATATCGGTGCCAAGGTCAATCTTGACTTCAATTCCTGAAAAATTTTCTCACAAGTGTCGGATAATTGGAATTTAACTGCTTTCTGCGTCAATTTAGTCAATGGGGAGGCGAGGGTAGAGAATCCGTCCACAAACCTCCGGTAGTACCTGGCTAAACCCAAGAAGCTACGAACCTTCGTCGGGGTCGTGGGTCTAGGCCAATCCTTCACCGCTGCAATCTTCTGGGGATCCACCTAAATCCCCTCACTGGAAACAACATGACCCAGAAAAGTGACGGACTCCTACCAAAATTCACATTTTGAGAATTTAGCGTACAACTGGTGCTGATGAAGAGTCTGCAATACTGCTTTGAGGTGATTGGCATGATTCTCACTGCTCCGCGAATAAACGAGGATGTCGTCAATAAAAACAATCATGAAGGAGTCTAGAAATGGCTTGAAAACCCGATTCATAAGGTCCATGAAAGCTGCCGGGGCGTTGGTTAGCCCAAAAGACATGACCAAGAGTTCGAAGTGACCATAACGAGTTTTGAAGGTAGTTTTTGGAATATCCTGCTCTCTGATCTTCAACTGGTGATACCCGGATCACAAATCAATTTTGGAGAAGAACTTTGCACCTTGTAATTGGTCTAACAAATCATCTATCCGAGGCAAAGGATATATATTCTTGATGGTGACTTTGTTAAGCTGCCGATAATCAATGCACATCCGAAGCGACCCATCCTTCTTTCTGAGAAAGAGAACAGGAGCACCCCACGACGACACACTCAGTCGTATGAACCCCTTATCTAATAAATCCTTCAGCTGCTCCTTTAACTCTCTTAACTCTGCTGGCGCCATTCTGTATGGAGGAATAGATATTGGCTGAGTATCTCGCAATACATCAATCCCGAAATCAATCTCCCTATCTGGTGGAATTCCTGGAAGCTCATCTGGAAACACTTCAAGAAACTCGTTCACAACCGGCACAGACTCGAGGGTAGACACTTCTGATGTGGTGCCGCCACCCGGACCAAATGATAGATACATCCGCTTTTAATCGTCTTTGAAGCTTTAAGGTAGGAAATAAACCTACCCTTTGGCACCACACCATTCCCCTTCCACTCGATAACCGACTTATTGGGGAACTCGAGTTTCATGACTCTCGTTCGGCAGTCAAGTTTAGCAAAGCACGAATAAAGCCAGTCCATTCCCATAATCACATCAAAATCCATCATTCCGAGCTCAATAAGATCGGTCGTGGTAACACGACCACATACCATGACAACATAATTCCTAAAAACTCGTGACGCTGAAATAGAATCGCCAACCAGAGTCGATACAAAGAACGACTCATGAAGTTATTCGGGTTCTATCCCAAAACTTGAAGCAATAAATAGGGTGACATAAGACAAAGAGGACCCCGGATTCATAAGAGCATAGCAATCAATGGCCTGAACAGATAAGATACCTGTAACAACATCTGGAGAAGCCTCAGCACTCTGACGACCACTCAAAGCATAAAACCGGCTGGGTCCACCTCTACCACAAGCTCCACCCCTAACTGCACCATGCCATGCTAGAGCTTGAGGACGCACGGATGATATAGCAATTAAAGACTCGGATGACTGGGCAGATCCCCTACCCATACCCTGACTGGGCGCACGACAGTCCCGCTGGATGTGACCTCTCAACCCGCACCTATAACATACCGAGATATCCAAATAGCAAGTCTCTATATGGAACCTCCCGCACTTGGGGGATTTAGCTCTCCCCTGCTGCTGGGACCTTACTCCTGGACGACCGAACTGACGGAACCGCCTGCTGTCTAAACCTGGTCTCGAGTGACTGCTCTGCTGGTAACTTTGCACAGATGGCGGTGCACTCGCTGAGGACTGAGCATATGACTCGGATGGCCCTGATGACCCTCTCCCCGGAACTGGTCTCCCTTAGTGACCCATTGACCGGGCCCTGTTGTTACTCTCCCTTTCTGCCTGTATCTTCAACTTCATAGCCTCTGTGGCCTGAGCGAATCCTACAATCTTTCCATAATTCATATCTGAGTGCAAGGCCGCTGTAGCAGCCTCATTCACCACCAAAGGACTAAGACCCTGAACGAAACGCCGAACTTGATCATCCATGGTCGACACCAATTGAGGAGCATAATTGGAAAACCTCACAAACTCCATGTGGTACTCCCAAACACTCATGCTGCCCTGCTTGAGAACCTCGAACTCAGTGGCACAAGCTGCCATTATCTCGACAGGCAAGAAGTGGTCTATAAAGGCATCTACAAACTCATCCCATCTCGCTGGAGGTCTTCCCTCCTCAAGGGAATCCTCTCACATCTCAAACCACGAACGCACTACTCCCCTTAACCTGTATGAAGCCAACTCAACCCCCTCTATCTCTGTAGCATTCATCACCCAGAGGTTCTTGTACATCTCATCAAGGAAATCCTGTGGATCGGCCTTTGGGTCTGTACCTGAGAACTCTAGAGGGGCCAATCGCAGAAACTGGTGGACTCTGGAGCTGGCAGAATCTCCCTGTCCGCTGGAGGACACAAGGGCATCATGAGATCTCTGGGTCTGGGCGGCCACTAACTGGGTCAACATACAGATGGCTCATCTAAGGTCCCCATCAGAAACTCCGGGACCGGAAGCTGGAACAGTATCAGTATTAGGAGTATCGGTGGGAGGGATGGTGGCACCCTCTGCCGCATCTGGAACATGAATGCTTGGATCTGGAATAGATGGACCGGGCAGATTCAAGGCTGGGCTGTCACTCTCACCCACGACATTAGGTACATGATTCCTGGCCACACTTGGGGTAGCGTCGGTCCCAAGGCCGAGCCTAGCTTTCTTCTTAGGTTCCATTTCTGAAAATTTCGGAATTAAGCACGAGTTAGACGTAAATACTTCCACTTTCCACTTCACCGCACGATATGGAATAACAAAGAAGAGGATAGTTTCCTAAATGCCCGTGTAGCCCCCTACTTATAGATGTGGTCGACAACACACCGATAAAAAGGGCTCTACTAGGCACGACTCTGAGACATCCTAGGACTCTTTTAAAACCTGAGGCTCTGATACCAAGTTTGTCACACACCAAATCCGAGGAACATGACCGACGCTCGACCGGGTAGCCCCAGTCAAGCAGACCTGGGTGCCTCACCTACCCCAAGTGTTACCCTGTATTTTCATTACTTATTAGCCAAGAGAAATAACCATTTATAATCAAAACACCTTTTTATTACAAAATATACATATGGTACATGATTCTTAGCGTGGTTTATACTTTACATAGCCCAACGTGCAAGATACATATTACATAAGTTCATGAATCACATTTCCTATCTACGGAGCCTCTAAATACGAAAAAAAGGGATGATAACGTACTTGCCGGTAACAAGGCTATGGCTATACCATATACAAATATCAAAATAGATCCCAAAACAGAAGCAGCATGAGCCACGCCAGGCCCCGAAAGGAAAGGGGCTCACCAATTCAGCTGACGGGAAGGGATGAAGAGCTACGGTCGGTGGATTGGAGTACCTGCTGTAGATCCACCTACAATCATAACATGAATGTAGCGCCCCCGGCAAAAGGGACGTCAGTACACTTGAATTGTACTGGTATGTATGAACAAACTTGCTCCAAGTAAACTCAAGCCATATACAAGTAGGTAATAGTAATAGAAACAACAATCAAATGCACAAGGAAAGGAACAATCAAGCCAAACAAGTTTTCAATCTCTCTTGTTTCCCCCTTCCACAATTCCACGCCAATGATTTCACAATTTGCTCAAATGTTTATTTCAATAGTAATTTCGATCACTTTCCACCCTTATTACCTCAGCCAACCTTATTACCTTGGCCACCCTTATCACTACAACCCGCACCTTATAACTTAATGTTGTGGCGCGCAACCCGATCCCACCGTATAGTCACAATTCGCCAATCAACACAACAACAATCAACAATTCAAAAAGATCAACAACAACACATATTAAGAAATAACATCAACAATTTACAAGTATTTCCATAGCCATCAATACTATTTTCCTTCATATCCGACAACTCACATGTGTTTTACATCACAACGACAATTGTCCACAATAAGCCATAGATTTGGTTATCACAGTTATTCCAGTTGCATCATTTATGATTTTCTTTCATCATTTGTTCCTCAATTCTTACAACAAGAACAATCACAATAATTTCTTGAATAAGCCACGCAGATATGACATACCAAACATTCGTACACCACACAAGGCGATTCTACAAAAATCAAGGTTAGCCATACATACCTGGAGCCGAATTCCCTTTTAATATCTACTTCCAACTTTACCAAAAAGCCTGGCAACGTCAATCTAGTTCAAAAATTAATACACATTTCTTTGAATCAAAGTTCACAATCGCTACCCGAACATATTTAGGTTATCAACCCTCCTTTACATAATTCTTTACTCCCACCTAATTACTCTTACTAGATTTTAGGTTTTAATAGACATGCATGAGTGTTTCGACCCCTATTACCAAGAATCAATGCATAAGAATCTCCCTTTTTATTAAAATCTGAAAATTAATGAAAAAGAGTTGGGGACCTTACCTGCAAGAATGGAGATAAAAATAATACTCAAGCATTTTCGGGCCTGGACGACGTTGGAAAAATCAAATTGATGAAGATGAGACTTTCTCTCTCAAGAAACCTCTCTCCCTTCTCTCTAGTTTTATCTAGAAAATGTGTAAAAATGAAGGGCTGGGGTATTTTATTGAAGAAGAGATCGGGTTGAAAAATTAGAAAATCTAGAGCCGAGTCGAGTCTACGGTCGCACTCTGCGATGGCAGAGTGGAAATGCGGTCCGCATAATGGACCGCAGAAGTGCTCCTAAAATCTGACTTCTCTGCCTGGGTTTGCAACAAAAAAGCGGTCTGCATTCCTATTCTGCGGTCGCATAATGCACCGCAGAATTGACCTTTACAAATCCTCGAGGAATTTATGCGATGATTATGCAGTCTATATATTGATTATGCGATGGCATAATAGACCGCATTTTCAACTTCAATTTCAACTAACTCACTAGTTAACTCTGCGGTAGAAATGCGGTCCGCATACCTGATCTGCGACCGCATAATGACAATTTTTTAGAAAATTTTGATTCTTAATTTTTAAGTGCAATATCAGTAAAAAGGGTCCGAACCGCGGCGAGCTAATTCTACACATTCCTAACACATATTAGGAACAAGCACTACGAACTAGGTTTTGCACAAATTTTTACGGGGTCTTACACAACAGATGAACCAGGTTCATCTTGTTGTTCACTCAGGTGAACAAGGACTTCAGCAACCTCCCCTGATTCACTTCCCCCTAGCTTGTTGCCACTCTCCTCTACCCCTCCACAAATTGCAAGAATGTTGTCTTTCCTTTTCTTTCCCTTTCTACTCGACTCTCCCTCATTTACATCTCTCATAGAACCCACCAACACAAACCTATCGTCCATCTTCTCTACTACATCAGAAAAACAAAGCAGGTATTTACCTCACTAGGAGTTTCTTGAATCTTGTAAGAGTCAGAAGACGCACGTTCTTCTCCATCACTTGTAGAAACAAACGCTTCAGACTCAGAACTTGAGTCAGATTCTTTGTCAGAGCTTTCCTTTTTCTGGCTGGCTCTCAATTTTTCATTTAGAGCCATTCTCAGAGCATCGGTAGCTACAATCTTTCTTGCCGAAATTGTCTTCCACGAAATATGGGTTTAGGATTATCGCTAGGAGGTGCAGATGAGGACGTGCTAGGAGATACTGGTGGGGGAGTTCCTGGATTTTCTTAAGGATTAGTCATGGTGAAGAATTTCTGGAGAATTTTGGGGATTTTGGAGATTTTTAGAGAGAAGGATGATGATTTGAGTTTTAGAGCTTAATGATGGTTATGGACTAAAATTGGAGTATGTGGAGTGTATTTAAAGTAGAGTATGATTAGGTGTAGTAACGGCAGCCATTTTGCAGTGGTCAATCAGGAGTCTAATCCCTTTAGGACTCCGGTCTTTTAGTGATAAATGGGAGATGCTAGTTTTTAGGAAATAGTACCGTTTTCTTTAGAATTCTAGGAGAATGAATCTGGTTCAATGCTCAACGGTTATATTTTTAGGAGTTTGGTTAGAACATGACTTTTGCTCATGATTGGAATATTTATTTTTCTAATTGTGCAAAGTATAGAAACATACCTGACCTTTTCTTATGAGCATATACTGATGAACCAGGTTCTTCAAGTAGAACTTCTCTTGATTATGCCAAAGATATCATAATAGAAAAAACTTTATAAGAGATTAATGAATTAATATAAACACACGTCACAGGAGTATACTGATTAGGGTATGAGACTGAGTAAGAATTAGTCTAGATATTTACATAAAGTCAGAACTTCTAACCAAAAATAATTTTTTTTTCATTTTTTTTCATTGCATTCTGAACTGGTTCCTTTTTAGGTGATCTTAATCACCCCTAATTCCAACCTGTTCCTTTCAAAGTTTTCCCTATTCAGTGCTTTGGTAAAGATGTCAGCTATTTGTTTATCAGTAGCACAGAATTTTATTGAGATTAATCCTTTCTCATAGTTATCTCTTAAGAAGTGGTGTCTAACATTTATGTGCTTGGTCCTTTTATGATGAACAGGGTTATTTATCATACTTATAGCACTAGTGTTATCACAAAATATTGGAATACATCTCACTTCAATTCCAAAATCTACTAATTTTTTTTAATCCATAGTAATTGAGCATAACAAGAAGCTGCAGCCACATACTCAGCTTCAGCAGTAGATAGGGTTACTGAATTTTGCTTTTTGGTAGCCCATGATGCAAGACATGAACCAAGGAAGTGTGTCATACCTGAGGTGCTTTTTCTATCCACTAGGAAACCTACATCAGCATCATCATATCCTACTATATTTAAATTACTACCTTTAGGGTACCAAAGACACAATTCAGTAGTGCCTTTTAGATATCTCAATATCCTCTTAACTGTAGTCAAGTGACACTCTTTTGGATTTTCCTGAAAACGAGCACACAGCCCTACACTTAAAACAATGTCAAGTCTACTAGCAGTAAGATACAAGAGTGAACCAATCATACCTCTATACAACTTCTGATCAACTGATGAACCAGGTTCATCAATATCTAATTTAGTGGCAGTTTCAATATGTGTGTCTATTTCTTTAGAATCCTCAATTTGAAACTTTTTGATTAGTTCTTTTATATACTTCTGCTGATGAATCATGATTCCATTTTGACTTTGTTTGATTTGAAACCCTAAGAAGAAGTTAAGCTAACCCATCATGCTCATTTTAAATTCACTTCCGGTTAATTTTGCAAAATCTTTGCTTAGCTTGTCAGTGGTGGACCCAAAGATTATGTCATCAACATAAATTTGCACAACCAGAAGGTCCTTACCTTTTCCCCTTAAGAATAAGGTACTATCTATTTTACCTCTCTTGTACCCATGCTCTAGTAGGAATTTTGACAGTCTTTCATACCATGCTCTTAGTGCCTATTTGAGTCCATAGAGAGCCTTGTCCAGCTTGTACACATGCTCAGGACATTCTTTGCTTTCAAACCCTGGGTGTTGTTTCACAAACATTTCTTCCTTTAAGTAGCCATTCAGGAAGGAACTTTTGACATCCATTTGATGAAGAGTGAATTCCATATGTGCTGAAAAGGCTAGGAGAAGTCTGATTGCCTCTAGTCTTGCAACTGGAGCAAATGTTTAATCATAGTCTATTCCTTCATCTTGGTTGTAACCATGGACCACCAACCTTGCCTTGTTCCTTGTAACCATTTCATCTTCTTCAAGTTTGTTCCTAAAGACCCATTTAGTGCCAATGACCGATCTATCCTTGGGTCTTGGAACTAGGTGCCAAACTGGATTTCTTTCAAATTGGTTTAGCTCATCCTGCATGGCATTCACCCAATCTATATCCTGCAAAGCCTCAAAGATATTTTTAGGTTCAATGATAGATAAGAAAGCATCAAAAGCACACAGATTATTTAATTATTATCTGGTTTTGACTCCAGATGTTGGATAAGTGAGAATGTTCCCAATGGGATGAGAACTTTGATACTTGTGATGTTTCACAACCAACTGGCTTCTGCTGGATGTTTCAGCCATTTGCTGAGAGACGGTTTCATGAACAGGTTCCTTCAAGGAGTTTATTTCAATTCCTCTTTGATTTCTTCCCCCTGTCAGGTTGCCTTGTAAGGAAGAACCTGTTCTATCACTTGTTCCTTCTGTAGGTGTCATTTTGACTTGAGATGATGCTTCAGCTAAGTCTTTGACCAGTCCAATGGCTTCAAATTCATGTTCCTGTCTCTCAGAAATAATGTTAGTTTCATCAAATACTACATGCACACCTTCTTCTATACAAAGAGTTCTTTTATTAAAAACTTTATAAGCTTTGCTATGTGAAGAATATCCCAATAATACTCCCTCATCATTTCTGGGATCAAACTTTCCTAGTGAGTATTTTCCATTATTGTGCACATAACACTTGCAGCCAAATGCCCTAAGATGGGATATATTTGGTTTTCTCCATTTAAGTAACTCATAGGGAGTCTTCTCTACTAGAGGTCTGGTCATGCATCTATTTATGATGTAACATACAGTGTTTACAGCCTCTGCCCAGAAACTGTGAGGCAATTTGCTAGATAGTAGCATGGTTCTAGCCATATCGTCAAGAGTTCTATTTTTCCTTTCTACTACTCCATTTTTTTGTGGAGTCCTAGGGGCAGAGAAGTTGTGATCTATGCCATTTTCATCACAGAACTCAGCAAACTTAGAGTTTTCAAACTCTGTTCCATGATCAGACCTAATGGATGCAAGTTGATTTCCTAATTGTTTCTGAGTATTCCTAACAAATGTAGAAAACATGTCAAATGCTTTATCTTTGGAGGTTAGAAATAAAACCTAGGTGAATCTAGAATAATCATCAACTAGCACCATCACATATTTCTTTCCACCTCTACTCATGGTTCTCATTGGACCACATAGATCCATATGAACCAGTTCCAACGTCTTGGACGTACTTAAAATTTTTGTTGGATTTGAAGGATGAACTTACCTACTTCCCCCTTGCACATGCCTCACAAACTTTGTCTTCCTTGAACTTGATATTAGGTAAACCTATAACCAAGTCCTTCGAGACTAATTTGTTTAGCTGATTTAGACTGGCATGACCAAGTCTTTTTTGCCATACGAGGGGATCATTAACTATCACACTTAAGCAAGTGAGTTCATTTTCTGAAAGAGTTGACAAATCTACAACATAAATATTGTTAACTCATTTTCCCTGAGACAATCTTGTCAGTGATAAGGTTAATCACAAAGCATTTGGTGGAGGTAAAGGCCACAAGGTTACCTCTGTCACACAATTGTGACACACTTATTAGGCTATATTTTAACCCATCTATCAGGTAGACATTCTCTATGGAATGAGAATCTGATTTGCCTACCTTTCCAACCCAATGATCTCACCTTTCTTTCCATTACCAAAAGAGACATTACCTCCTTTTAAGTCCTCAAGTGAAAGGAACTAGTCCTTGTCCCCAGTCATATGTTTTGAGCAGCTACTATCTATATACCATATTTGGCTCATCCCTTTCACTTGGACCTACAAAAGGAAATCAGGGGTTAGTTTTAGGAACCTAAACTAGTTTAGGTCACTTTCTATAAGCAAAAGGATGAATTAAATTCCTTCTTGCCCATCCAGGCAACTTATTCTTTTCTTTAACAAAAACTTTATTCCTTTGACTGGCCTTTTCTTTTGCATTACGTTCATATTTGTAATGGCCAGTCTTACCACCGTGTGTGCAGATTTTATTTTCAGGAAGAGTGAGTTACTTGCTTTTTGGTTCCCATTTTGGAGCTTTAATCCCAAAGCCAAGTCCTCTTTTGTTACTACTATGATGCTCTTGCAGCTAGGAAAGAGCATCAGAGGCCTTGTTCCACTCGCAAGTTCTATCTAGTTCATGTTTTACTTTTCCTAGATCTTCCTTTAAGACTTTGATGAATTGATCTTTCCTGTATAATTCATCTTTCATTTTTCAAAAATTTTCTTCTAGAGTGAGATATGTGTGATCAGCTATCTTCTTTCCTGTTCCTAGTTTCAGTTTTAGGTTTTCAGACCTAAGTTCTAGGACACTGTTGTCAAGTTTAAGAACCTGGTTCTTCAACTCAGCATTTTTGTTATCACTCTCATTTTCCCTAGACTTTAGACTTTTAAATTTTGCTTTTAGAATCACACATTCCCAAGACAGAACTTCTTTCTCATTATTAATTATCTCAGACTCATCAATGAAGTCTATTAATAGCTAAACCAAACATTTTTTAGACAAGAATTTAATCTTGTCTTTCAGATGAAGAATACTTACCTCTTGTTCATCATCTAATTTTTGTATGGCCATTAGTGCTTGCTCCTCCTCATCTTCATCTTCTGAGTCTTCATCTGAGGTTTCTCCCCAAGCAGCAACCATAGCCTTGGTTAAACCTTTGATTCTCTATGGTTGAACCTGTTCCTTCTTCCTATTCCTTCGTTCAGATCTTTATTTCTTCCACTCAATTTCCCATTGAGGGTAGTTTTTGATCATATGATCAGTCTTACCACACTTGTAGCATCCCTCATTGGTCTGTTTCTCCGGAGCTCTTGGGACTAGGTGCCAAACTTGACTTCTTTCAAACTAGTTTAGCTCATCCTGCATGGCATTTACCCAATCTACATCCTGCAATGCCTCAACAATATTTTTAGGTTCAATGATAGATAAGAAAGTATCAAAAGTACACAGATTCTTCAATTGTGATCTGGTTTTGACTCCAGATGTTGGATAAGTGAGAATGTTCTCAATGGGATGAGAACTTAGATACTTGTGAGGTTTCACAACCAACTGGCTTCTGCTGGATGTTTCAGCTCATTGCTGAGAGACATGTTCATGAACAGGTTCCATCAAAGAGTTTATTTTAATTCCTCTTTGATTTATTCCCCCTGTCAGGTTGCCTTGTAAGGAAAAACCTGTTCCATCACCTGTTCCTTCTGTAGGTGTCACTTTGACTTGAGCTGATGCTTCAGCTAAGTATTTGACTAGTCCAATGGCTTCATATTCATGTTCCTGTCTCTTAGAAAGAATGTTAGTTTCATCAAATACTACATGCACACTTTCTTCTACACATAAAGTTCTTTTATTAAAAACTTTAAAAGCTTTACTATGTAAAGAATATCCCAAGAATACTCCCTCATCACCTCTAGGATCAAACTTTCCTAGGGAGTCTTTTCCATTATTGTGCACATAGCACTTGCAACCAAATGCCCTAAGATGGGATATATTTGGTTTTCCCCCTTTAAGTAACTCATGTGGAGTCTTCTCTACTAGAGGTGTGGTAATGCATCTATTTATGATGTATCATGCAGTGTTTACAGCCTCTGCCCAGAAACTGTGAGGCAATTTGCTAGATAGTAGCATGGTTCTAGCCATATCATCAAGAGTTCTAATTTTCCTTTTTACTACTCCATTTTGTTGTCGAGTCCTAGGGGCAGAGAAGTTGTGATCTATGCCATTTTTATCACAGAACTCAGCAAACTTAGAGTTTTCAAACTCAGTTCTATGATCAGACCTAATGGATGCCATTTGATTTCCTAATTGTTTCTGAGTATTCCTAACTAATGCAAAAAACATGTCAAATGCTTTATCTTTGGAGGTTAAAAATAAAACCCAGGTGAATCTAGAATAATCATCAACTAGCACCATTACATATTTCTTTCCACCTCTGCTCATGGTTCTCATTGGACCACATAGATCCATATGAACCAGTTCCAACGTCTTGGACGTACTTACCATTTTCTTGGATTTGAAGGATGACCTTACCTGCTTCCCCCTTGCACTTGCCTCACAAACTTTGTCTTCCTTGAACTTGATATTAGGTAAACCTATAACCAAGCACATGGAGACTAATTTGTTTAGCTAATTTAGACTGGCATGACCAAGTCTTTTGTGCCATACGAGGGGATCGTTAACTATCACACTTAAGCAAGTGAGTTCATTTTCTGAAAGAGTTGACAAATCTACAATGTAAATATTGTTAACTCTTTTTCCCTGCAAAACAATCTGGTCAGTGATAAGGTTAATCACACAGCATTTGTTGTAGGTAAAGGCCATAAGGTTACCTCTGTCATACAATTGTGACACACTTCTTAGGCTATATTTTAACCCATCAACCAGGTAGACATTCTCTGTGGAATGAGAATCTGTTTTGCCTACCTTTCCAACCCAATGATCTCACCTTTCTTTTCATTACCAAGGAGACATTACCTCCTTTTAAGTCCTCAAGTTAAAGGAACAGGTCCTTGTCCCCAATCATATGTTTTGAGCAGCCACTATCCATATACCATATTTAGCTCCTCCCTTTCACTTGGACCTACAAAAGGAAATCAGGGGTTAGTTTTAGGAACCCAAACTAGTTTAGGTCCCTTTATATAAGCAAAAGGATGAATTAAATTCCTTCTTGCCCATCCAGGAAACTTATTCTTTTCTTTAACAAAAACTTTGTTCCTTTGACTAGCCTTTGCTTTTGCATTACATTCATATTTCTAATGGCCAGCCTTTCCACAATGTGTGCAAATTTTATTTTCAGGAATAGTGACGCACTTTCTTTTTGGATCCCATTTTGGAGCTTGAATCCCATAGCCAAGTCCTCTTTTGTTACTGCTATGATGCTCTTGCGTCTAGGAGAGAGCATCAGAGGCCTTGTTCCACTTGCAAGCGCTATCTAGTTCATGTTTTACTTTTCCTAGATCTTCCTTTAAGACTTTGATGAATTCATCTTTCCTGTATAGTTCATCTTTCATTTTCCCAAATTTTCTTCTAGAGTGAGATATGTGTGATTAGCTATCTTCTTTACTGTTCCTAGTTTCAGTTTTAGGTTTTCAGACCTAATTTCAAGGACACTGTTGTCAAGTTCAAGAACCTGGTTCTTCAACTCAACATTTTTGTTATCACTCTCATTTGCCCTAGACTCTAGACTTTTACATTTTGCTTTTAGAATCACACATTCCCTATACAGAACTTCCTTCTCATTATTAATTATCACAGACTCATCAATGAAGTCTACTAATAGCTCAGCCAGACTTTATTTAGAAAAGAATTAAATCTTGTCTTTGAGATGAAGAATACTTACCTCTTGTTCATCATCTGATTCTCCAATGGCCATTAGTTCTTGCTCCTCAGCTTCATCTTCCGAGTCTTCATCTGAGGTTTCTCCCCAAGCAGCAACCGTATCCTTGGTTGAACCTTTGTTTCTCTTTCGTTGAACCTGTTCCTTCTTCATGTTCCTTCGTTTAGCTCTTTCTTTGTTCCACTCAATTTCCCATTGAGGTCAGTTTTTGATCATGTGATTAGTCTTACCACACTTGTAGCATCCCTCATTCGTCAATTTCTCTGGAGCTCTTGGAACTAGGTGCCAAACTTGACTTCTTTCAAACTGGTTTTGCTCATCCTGCATGGTATTTACCCAATCTGCATCCTACAAAGCCTCAACGATATTTTTAGGTTATATGATAGATAAGAAAGCATCAAAAGCACACAGATTCTTTAATTTTGATCTGGTTTTGACTCTAGATGTTGGATAAGTGAGAATGTTCTCAATGGGATGAGAACTTTGATACTTGTGAGGTTTCACAACCAACTGGCTTCTGCTGGATGTTTCAGCCCTTTGCTGAGAGACATGTTCATGAACAGGTTCCATCAAAGAGTTTATTTTAATTCCTCTTTGATTTATTCCCCCTGTCAGGTTGCCTTGTAAGGAAAAACCTGTTCAATCACATGTTCCTTCTGTAGGTATCACTTTGACTTGAGCTGATGCTTCAGCTAAGTCTTTGACCAATCCAATGGCTTCATCTTCAAGTTCCTGTCTCTCAGAAAGAATGTTAGTTTCATCAAATACTACACGCACACCTTCTTCTACACATAAAGTTCTTTTATTAAAAACTTTAAAAGCTTTACTATGTAACGAATATCCCAAGAATACTCCCTCATCACCTCTGGGTTCAAACATTCCTAGTGAGTCTTTTCCATTATTGTGCACATAGCATTTGCAACCAAATGCCCTAAAATGGGATATATTTGGTTTTCTCCCTTTAAGTAACTCATAGGGAGTCTTCTCTACTAGAGGTCTGGTCATGCATCTATTTATGATGTAACATGCAGTGTTTACAGCCTCTGCCCAGAAACTGTGAGGCAATTTGGTAGATAGTAGAATGGTTCTAGTCATATCCTCAAGGGTTCTATTTTTCCTTTCTACTACTCCATTTCGTTGTGGAGTCCTAGGGGCAGAGAAGTTGTGATCTATGCCATTTTCACCACAGAACTCAGCAAAC
Source organism: Nicotiana glauca (assembly GCA_026770625.1). NCBI lineage: Eukaryota > Viridiplantae > Streptophyta > Magnoliopsida > Solanales > Solanaceae > Nicotiana > Nicotiana glauca. Next base: position 259,296 of record MU782113.1, read on the forward strand.
TTAGAGTTTTCAAACTCAGTTCCATGATCAGACCTAATGGATGCAAGTTGATTTCCTAATTCTTTCTGAGTATTCCTAACTAATGCAGAAAACATATCAAATGCTTCATCTTTGGAGGTTAGAAATAAAATCCAGGTGAATCTAAAATAATCGATAACTAGCACCATTACATATTTCTTTCCACCTCTGCTCATGGTTCTCATTGAACTACATAGATCCATATGAAACAGTTGCAACGTCTTGGACGTACTTACAATTTTCTTGTATTTGAAGGATGACCTTACCTGCTTCCCCCTTGCACATGCCTTACAAACTTTGTCTTCCTTGAACTTGATATTAGGTAAACCTATAACCAAGTCCTTCGAGACTAATTTGTTTAGCTGATTTACACTGACATGACCAAGTCTTTTGTGCCATAAGAGGGGATCATTAACTAACACACTTAAGAAAGTGAGTTCATTTTCTGAAAGAATTGACAAATCTACAGTGTAAATATTGTTAATTCTTTTTCCCTGCAAAACAATCTTGTCAGTGATAAGGTTAATCACAAAGCATTTGGTGGAGGTTAAGGCCATAAGGTTACCTCTATCACACAATTGTGACACACTTATTAGGCTATGTTTTAACCCATCTATCGGGTAGACATTCTCCATGTAATGAGAATCTGTTTTGCCTACCTTTCCAACCCCAATGATCTCACTTTTCTTTCCATTACCAAAGGAGACATTACCTCCTTTTAAGTCCTCAAGTGAAAGGAACTGGTCCTTGTCCCCAGTCATATGTTTTGAGCAGCCACTATCCATATACCATATTTGGTTCTTCCCTTTCACTTGGACCTACAAAAGGAAATCAAGGGTTAGTTTTAGGAAACCAAACTAGTTTGGGTCCCTTTCTATAAGCAAAAGGATGTATTAAATTCCTTCTTGCCCATCCAGGCAACTTATTCTTTTCTTTAACAAAAACATTGTTCCTTTGACTGGCCTTTTCTTTTGCATTACATTCATATTTGTAATGGCCAGTCTTACCACGGTGTGTGCAGATTTTATTTTCAGGAAGAGTAAGGTACTTTTTTTTGGATCCCATTTAGGAGCTTGAATCCCATAGCCAAGTCCTCTTTTGTTACTGCTATGATGCTCTTGCAGCCAGGAGAGAGCATCAGAGGCCTTGTTCCACTTGCAAGTTCTGTCTAGTTGATGTTTTACTTTTCCTAGATCTTCCTTTAAAACTTTAATGAATTCATCTTTCATGTATAATTCATCTTTCATTTTTCCCAAATTTTCTTCTAGAGTGTCATATGTGTGATCAACTATCTTCTTTCCTGTTCCTAATTTCAGTTTTAAGTTTTCAGACTTAAGTTCTAGGACACTGTTGTCATGTTCAAGAACCTGGTTCTTCAACTCAGCATTTTTGTTATCACTCTCATTTGCCCTAGACTCTAGACTTTCACATTTTGCTTTTAGAATCACACATTCCCTAGGCAGAACTTCCTTCTCATTATTAATTATCTCAGACTTATCAATGAAGTCTATTAATAGCTGAGCCAGCCTTTTTTTAGACAAGAATCTAATCTTGTCTTTGAAATGAAGAATACTTAACTCTTGTTCATCACCTGATTCTCCGATGGCCATTAGTTCTTGCTCCTCTTCAGCTTCATCTTCTGAGTCTTCATCTGAGGTTTCTTCCCAAGCAGCAACCATAGCCTTGGTTGAACCTTTGTTTCTCTTTGGTTGAACCTGTTCCTTCTTCCTGTTCCTTCGTTCAGCTCTGTCTTTCTTCCACTCAATTTCCCATTGAGGGCAGTTTTTGCTCATGTGATCAGTCTTACCACACTTGTAGCAACCCTCATTGGCCTATTTCTCCGTAGCTCTTGGAACTAGGTGTCATACTTGACTTCTTTCAAACTGGTTTAGCTCATCCTGCATGGAATTTACCCAATCTACATCCTGCAAAGCCTCAATGATATTTTTAGGTTCAATGATAGATAAGAAAGAATCAAAAGCACACATATTCTTTAATTGTGATCTGGTTTTGACTTCAGATATTGGATAAGTGAGAATGTTCTCAATGGGATGAGAACTTTGATACTTGTGAGGTTTCATAACCAACTGGCTTCTGCTAGATGTTTCAGCCATTTGTTGAGAGACAGGTTCATGGACAGGTTCCTTCAAGGAGTTTATTTCAATTCCTCTTTGATTTCTTCCCCCCTGTCAGGTTGCCTTGTAAGGAAGAACCTGTTCCATCACTTGTTCTTTCTGTAGGTGTGACTTTGACTTGAGCTGATGCTTCAGCTAAGTCTTTGACTAGTCCAATGGCTTCATTTTCATGTTCCCGTCTCTCAGAAAGAATATTAGTTTCATCAAATACTACATGCACACTTTCTTCTACTCATAGAGTTCTTTTATTAAAATCTTTATAAGTTTTTCTATGTGAAGAATATCCCAAGAATACTCCCTCATCACTTCTGGGATCAAACTTTCCTAGGGAGTCTTTTCCATTATTGTGCACATAGCACTTGCAACCAAATGCCCTAAGATTGGATATATTTGATTTTTTCCCTTTAAGTAACTCATAGGGAGTCTTCTCTAATAGAGGTCTGGTCATGCATCTATTTATGATGTAACATGCAGTGTTTATAGCCTCTGCCCAGAAACTGTGAGGCAATTTGCTAAATAGTAGCATGGTTCTAGCCATATCCTCTAGAGTTCTATTTTTCCTTTCTATTACTACATTTTGTTGTAGAGTCCTAGGGGCAGAGAAGTTGTGATCTATGCCATTTTCATCATAGAACTCAACAATTTTTTTTTGTTGGAAATTTTTTTTTTTTTTTTTTTTGTAGTGATAAGCAGTTGCTTCTTCAAGAGGCGGCGAAGCAAGAGGTGGCTGTGGTGGAGCAAGAGGTGGCGGTCGTGGTAGTCATGGTGGTGGCAGAGCAAAGGGTGGTGGCAGGTCTAGAGGAGGCCGTCGTGGCGGACGTGGCTGCGGAAGCGAGGAGTGGCGGACGTTATCACGTGGTCATCCGGCAAAACGCAGTGGATCTAGACTTGGGATAGGATTGATAGAGAGTAGCATATATTTGTAATGTTATAGCTTTGCCCGGAGTTAGAAATATATTACACTCCCTAATGCTGTAATTTTGATTATAATTGTATTTAGGTTTGTCATTGAGTTGATGACCACAGAGATAGCTAGTGAGATCAACTAGCTACTGATTTGTAATGTGCTATTTAGTGATTAATACAAAAATTAGTTACCAAAAGTAAAAAGGTGATTATATTTCCATGATTTGGCAGTTAAACTCAAATTTTTTTGATATTGTTTAAATATGTAACGATAAAGAATTATATTATATTATGTAAGAATTATAGATCCTATTCTTTTTTTGTTTATCCTTGTAGCTAACTAGTGAAGTTGACCGCTAACAGTACTATTTTCTTAGAAAAGGTTGCATTTTTCCATTAAAAAGATTTCTTCTATTTTACTACTATGGAAATTTTGAAACATTGAGTTTTACAAGAAAAATACAAAATGTTGTATTGGGTGTTAGATACACTCGTATGCCACTGGATGAATATTATGAAGTTATTCTTTTGAAAATTTTAAATTAAGAAAATTATATTGTATTGACGTAGTAACATGTAATTGCCGAAAATCTTCAAAGCCATAACCTTTTATGTGTTCTTTTCTGGATAATAAGGTTGCCAACTTAAAATTGCCGAAAAATGATAATGTATAGACGCTTTTAAAATAATAGCCGAAAAAGTATATATATTTTTATTATTATTATTATTATTTATATAACCTTATGTATGTTATATAAAAAACTATAAAAATTTTATAATTTTTTTCGGCTACTGAATATAAATAATTTATAGCGCGGGCTAAAAGTGATGATAATATCCCTAAAATTGCTTTTTCACCTCAGAAAGTTAATCTTGCATTTTCTAGCCAGATTAGCATGACATATATGGGAGTTTAACTTATATATTTATAAAATAATAGTGTCACCTAAAAGAAAGATACATGGTTTTTATAAAATAAAAAAATTAGTAACCATATGACATGTTACTTGCTACACAACAGGTTTAAAAACACCAATAATCTACGTACAGTTCTTTATTTAAGCATTTTAATTGGAAAACCAATGCTTACAAGTTACAACTATAAACAATGTTGTGCTACTAACAAATTAAAGATGTGCTAAATTTAAGATGGTTAAGCAATGCTATATTATATAAAAAGAAAAGAGTCAAAAATACCTCAATTATGCAACTCCTCTTGCTTGTCCTTTATTCTAATGAAGTTGCAAATTGAAGTTATAATTACGGATAATTTAAAATTATTGTCAAAAGTAAAACGGTACATTTAATATTTTTCTCGAAGTATTTTGAGCATTGGAATCCACCAGGTCTTAAAGTCAAAGGCGATACGAGATGATTTGATAGTGGCAAGGATATAAAATGAAACCAAAAGAAATATGACTGTTGATAATTAAGATATTTTGTATATTAATTAGTAGAGTATATTTAGACTATCTCCCTTGATAAAATGAATAAATTAACAAAATATAGGCTGAGAAATTAGCTTAAACTGACAATAATCACTAGCATATAAATGAAGATGTTCAACATTACTACTTAGAAGCTAACTCTCCTACTTCTAAGACATAATAGTGGGGGAATGGGCTTTGATAAAAAGTTGTATTAGCTTGAACATCAAAGGGGAAAGTGCACACATAATCATTCTCAGAGATGCTATTTAAAGATTAGATTTGTCCTGAAATTTTAAACTAAAAATCTTAGTTTCAGGTCAACTCGGAACATTATGTTCCGAAAAATTGAACTTAAAAATTAAAATTCAGGACACACCAGCTAATTCTTATATAACAATTCTATAGAGTGGCTATCTGACATCATTTCTACAACATCAAAAGACTCATATTGCATTCATGGCCACAAGTAATTGATGAATAGTAATGATCATGAGACTATTTGAAGCATGGCCATAGTAAGATGAAGCACTTGAATGCCCATCTCCAGTCCCTTTCATAGTTTGTCGTCCACCTTCTCCTCCTCCTCCTGCGTCGCCTCCTCCTTCGTCGCCTCCTCCTTCTCCCCTTCCTCCTTCTCCTCCGCCTCCTGCATCCCTCCTCCCTCTCCGGCCACGGGAGGTATAAGTAGGGCTAACACTAGTGTAAGAGCAATGAAAACTACTACTACAACATTAGTTCTCCTAAACAAGCTTTCGCTATTCTTATTCATCTCTATATGACTTCTTTTTTAATCTCTATGTGAAGAAAGAAAAAAGTGAAACCAAAGGGGAGGATTAGAAATGTACTTTAGAACTTGTGCACTGATTTTGTTTTCTATAACAAAAATATTTTATTAAGATTCCTAGTCCTATTCTTGAGGAATTTGTTAGTCAGTTTAAAATTTTCGGGATAAGGATATGGTTGAAATTTGCTTTATTTTTTTATTTAATTCTACCTTGTATATACATGCCACCTTATTTAATACGTTGGAAAGAAACCCTATGTTCTAAATCAATATAATGCTTGTTCTTAGAAAAAAAAGAAAAGAAAAAACTGAGGTTGTAACTTTTTATAGGCCTTTATGTTGTGTCTAAATCCATGTTCATTGTCCAGGTGTACTTTGTTTGAATAAAGGTTTTTAATACGATAAGGAATTATATAGGGTATTCGTATTCGGACTCGACTCATCTGAATTCATGCTGAGGAATCGTGGGATAAAATATTTTCTAACAAAGATAACTCCCAGAGGCGTATCTGAATTTGTGATATCGGATTCAACTAATTGAACTCATAACTCTTAACACGGAACAAAAATTTTTGTGTTAGCCACTAAAATTACAATAAATAATAGATATAAATCTATAATTTTTAATATACAATCATACAATGGGTTCACTGATTAAAACCTCAAAGGACGAAGCCAGGGAATTTAAATCATGGATCCTCCTCTGATGACTCCATACTCAGGGCTCGAATATGAAACCTTTGAATTATACAGGTTTTATACTATATATATATAATTTGATAAGCAATTATATTACAGCAAAATCAAGGCTACAAGGAATTGAATAATGATCATCAAATTGTTTGAAGCATGCCTAGAGCAAGATGAAGCACTTGAATGCGCACTTCAATGCCCACCTCTCCTTCCTCCGAAGAATATTCCTCGACCATGTCCTCCTCCTTCATGTTCACCTCCGCCCGTCGCCCGGCCACTGAAGGTACACGATAACACGATAACAAGTAGCAATAGTAATGGTGGCTAGCAAGTCAAAGTGAATGATAGAATCTTAATAATATTAGGACTTTATTATATATCTTTGTCATTCAGAATCTTAAATGCACTAATATATAGATATCTTAGGATATAGGAGGACGCACTGTTTCTTTTTTCACCGTAGCTTCAATTAATTGCAGAAGATATATGCATGCATTAGAAAAATAGAAGGATCCTTATTTATGGAAATATGTAAACCAATTTCCTGTACGAAAAGGAAAAGACAATACTCCATATATCTGTATATGGTAACTTAATTGTGCTCGATCGAAATAAAAGTTAAATTTGGTAAGAAATAAAACGTTCCCTTAGTTAATAGTTAATACTACAATTTAGAACATTAATATATATGGCAGCGAAAATTTTGGCATCAAACTGAGAGTTTATAGTCTATTTATAGCTGCCAAGAATTTGCCTCTTTATTTCACATCTTTCTTTCTTCACAATTATTGAAATCCTTGTTTGCAATATTGTGAGAATGAAGAAGAATAGGCATAATGTTGTAGCAATGGTTAAGGATATGATCGCTGTTGTACTAGTGGTATCCTTGCTTGTACCTTCAGTGGCCGGAAAAGGAGGAAGAGGCCATGAAGGAGGAGGAGGAGGAGGAGGAGAAGGAGGAAGAGGAGGAGAAGGAGAAGGAGGAGGAGAAAGAGTGGTACGAGGAGGATACGTGTATTCAAGTGCAAATTCATCTTACTCAGCCTATGGTATTCTTGTGATGATAATTACATGGTTTTTGGTGTAATTGAACCATATATATAATATATATGCAATGAATCTTTTGATATTCAAGCTTTTCATTATATATAGTTTATTTCCCTATTGATCTTATGTTTTAGGATTTGATGTAGTCTTAATTCTTGTTGTCCCAGTCCAAGAGTTGGTAGTAATTTTGAGCATCTTTGTTCATATGTTATCAGCGGAAAAAAATAGTTTAGATCATATCAATCATTTTTTAAGTTCCTAAGGGACTGTTAAAAGAACAAAACGGTATTGGTGTGGGTTCGACCCACAGTACCAAACTGGAGAATTGAAGCGCCTTAACCAACGGACCAAGCAACATATCAAGTAATGTCATCCTTTATTATTTATAAGGACTTGATAATATTTGCATATCATATATGTGTATTTAATGAAATTTTCTGGAAGCGGTGTCACGTGACACCACTTTCCCTAAGGTAAATCTTCCCGAGTTCAAGATAGTTACGTTGACTTTTCTCTTTTGTTATTTACTCATTGGATTTAAATTATATCAACGACGGGAGCCAAATTACAACCAGAACTTAATCGTGAGCTAGAGGTATACATAAGTTGGGTTGGTTTGAATTTTTGAATTACCAAACCAAACTAATGGTATTGGATTTTTAAATTTATAAACCAAACAGAACCAATAAAGTCGAGTTTTTTAATCTCGATTTTTTTCAGGTTTTTCGACTTTTTTTGGGTTATCGAATTTTTTCCCGATAAAGTTTTAATAGCACAAAATTTGTAGCTTGTACTCCAAATATTTATTTTAGTCCTAGTAGGATACCACCATATAATGTATTTCCAAAAAAATAAAATAATAATTTTGTACTAAAATATTCAATAACATAGTTAATAAAATCGCACAAAGAAAATATTACTAATTGATACACCATAATAAAAATTAACATGATCTAAAAATACTATAGAGGTCGTACTAAAATAAGTACAACTAATAAGTACTATTAATTACACAACAAAGCATAAAAAAAAGGATAAACTATGTTATATATTTTCATTATAAATCAATGCAAAACTAAAAAATAGATATCTAACGCTATTGTCATTCCTAGTATTTTGAATAGAATTTCCTTTATTAGTATTAGTATTGATTTGAACTTTATTTGACTTAATACCTTTATGAGCTATAAAATTTATTTGGATCATTCATGAATGTTAAGTCTAAACGATAAATAATATTTTTATAGATAAAAATGTGAACAAGTTTAGAAAATATTTATAAATTATATTACAATAAATATTTATATGCACGGTAACACCCTTCATGCTTCTATCTCCGCCTCAATAAATCTATATTTTTTTGTTGTTGTTGTTGTGATAAATTAATTAGCACGACAACACTCTTCGTGCGTTCAACTCATCCTCTTAAATGTACGAGTAACAGAACCAACCAGATGACAGAAATATCGAGAACAGGAATTACAAAGTAGGAAATACGCAAGTACAACAATGGACAAGGATACAAATATTGCTGGCAACAATAAAAGACTAAGCGGAAAGCACGTGTGAGTAATAATAAAAATTGAAAAATAAAGAATATCAACTTCAATTAACTAGCATAATAGAGGCTTAAGTACAAATATAACAGATAAGGCGGAAATACATGATCTTTACAAGTTGACAAATAAGGGCATGAATGGCTAGCATGGTGGAAGGCTTATACTAAAGTGCAACATAATAGATACAACATGAGTATAATTATAAAAGTAGGAAATAGGTATGGTATTTTCAAGTTAAGCAAGTAAAAGACATGGACAGTGCAACAACAATTAAGATAGAGGTCAGGCACATGACAATAATAACAAGTCACACAAAATATGTAAATACAACAATAAAAGCTCAAGGTAAGGGCATAACCGTATACACGGGAAACATATATCACATCATAATGCATGCCCCTCATCCTCACTTACACGGAAATACCCCTCATGCCATGATCTCATGATATCAAAAGCATAACAATATAAATGAAATGGCATGGCATCACCGTTCGTGTTTTACATTCTTCCTCACATGATAATGAATATAAAATGGCATGGCATAACCCTTCGTACTTTACACTCTTCCTCACATGATAATGAATCTAAAATGGCATGGCATCACCATCACCCTTCGTGATTTACACTCTTCCTCACATGATAATGAATATAAAATAGCATGACATCACCCATCGTGCTTTACACTCTTCCTCACATGATAATAAATATAAAATGTCATGGCATTACCCTTCGTGCTTTAAACTCTTCCTTACCAAGCATATGAATATCAATAAAATGACAAGGCGGAAGTATAAATAACATCGAGGAGAGTGTTCAACGAATATTCCAAACAAATTCTCAATCACTGCTTTACAAGCCAACCATGATTCAATGAACCCTCAAGGGACATATATTCAAGTACTTCCATAAGTCCCATAATTTATCAACAACACAAGTATGAAATTGTCACGGCCCAAATCCCAACCCGGCCGTGATGACGCCTCTCGTGAAGATAAGGCCAGCCAAAATAAATACAACCACATCTTTTAATAGATTACTTAACATTTATAAAGCCAAAATGCATATTAAACATTCACGAATACGAAACACAACGATAATCAGAAGGAAACCAACCCGACATAGCCCAAAACTGGGGTGTCACAAGTCATGAGCCACTATTGAGTTACCAAGAGTATACTAAATAGAATATCTGATACAAGTCTGAAAGAACTGAAATAACATAAAAATAGGGAGTCAAGGGGTTGCGGACGCCAAAAGCTACCTCGAATCTCCGATCTCGCTGCCTGGTCTGGAAAGGTATCAATGCTTAGGTACGGACTCTGCTATGCCTGAATCTGCACGCATGGTGTAGGGAGTAATGTGAGTACTCTGACCCAGTGAGCAATAATAAAAAATAATAACCGAAGATAAAAAAATACATAACAGCACAAGGCAGTTCTATATCAGGCAGTAAATCACATAAAGCAATAAAATCCGTGAAAGTCAAATGAAATCTCAGTTTTAAAAGCAAGTAAATCAGGGAAAACAGCTAACAAGTAGTAAATAGTAAAAACTGCTCCTCGGGCCCAGTATCAACCGCTCAGTACCGTAACAATCCCTCGGGCTCAATCTCAGTCACTCAGCATAGTATCAGCCCCTCGGGCAGTCTCTCTCATATCACTCTCAGAATAGTATAATATAGTAACCGCTATGGCGTGCAGCCTGATCCACATCTCGTTGCAGCGTGCAGCCCGATCCATATGGGTACCCGCGCTCACTATGGGGGTGCAGACTCCGGAGGGGCCCCTTACAGCCCAAGCGATATATCATCATAAGGCCTCAAAGCCTTCTCACATCACACTCGAGGCCTGAAAGCCTCCTCACAATACACTCAAGGCCTAAAAGCCTCCTCACATAACACTCGAGTCCTGAAAGACTCCTTACAATACACTCGAGGCCTGGAAGCCTCCTCACATCACGCTCAAGGCCTGAAAGCCTCGCTCAGTCCAGAAATATCACAAGCCCCTCGGGCATCAATAAAATAATAGTTCTTAGCCCAAACAATAGTGAAATATCATTAAAGTCTCAAAAATTCAATTAAAGCGGTTGAGTTTGCAAAACAGTATAATCATTAGGACTGAGTTAAAATGACGTGTCAAAATAATGAGGAAATAGTGATAACAATCCCCAAAGGATTCAAATAATCGGCATTAAGCCCAAAACACGGCAATAAGCCCAAATCATGCTGATAAACGGAATAGCTCAATCAAATACGCGGTAAAATATCAAACGGGATGGACCAAGTCACAATCCCCAGTAGTAAACAACCCCACGCTCGCCATTAAGCACGTGTTTCACCTCAATATAGCACTACGTTGTGCAAATCCGAGGTTTCAAACCCTCAAGATATCATTTACTATCATTACTCACCTCAAGCCGGCCAAAATCTTAGTTCGCTATGTCCTTGCCTCGCAAATCGACCTCCTCGCGCGTCGAATCTTATCAAAACCACAATGAATACGTTACAATAGGCTAAGGGAACATAACTCAATCAAAAATACTCGAAAATATCGAAATTCACGAAATTTGCAAAACCCGAGCCTCGGGCTCACTTCTTAGAAAATCAAAAAATTTACATTATCGGATTCCTTATCTCGCCACGAGTCAATACATATCAAAATTACCAGAATCGGAGTCCAATTGCCCCCTCAAATCCCCATTCTTAACTCTCTTGAGTTCAAGCCCTAACCTCCATTTTTAACCCTTGATTCCTTAATTTTTCAGTCTTAATTCATGTATTTTCACCATAAAATCGTGTTTCAAGTTCGAGAATCCTTACCTTATTGAAACCCCTCAAAAACCATCTTCAAAATCGCCCACAATACTCCAAGTCCGAAGTGAAATGTCTAACTCCTTCAAAAATTCACGAAGAAGGAATTAAATACCTCTGCCCAGTCACTTCCGCTTCTGCATCAACTTTATCGCTTCTGTGGTCACTCCTCCTGCGGCAATTTCTCCGCTTCTGCGGAACTACACTATCGCGCTCAGGACCGCTTCTATGGTCCATATCCATTTCTGTGGACGCCGCATAAGCAGACCACCATTCGCTTCTGCAGAAATCCTCCCATGATTCCAAATCCACACCTGCGACTTCCCTACTGCATCGGCGGAACCGCATCTGCGGCCCCTTTTCCGTAGATGCGGAAATACCAGATACCAGCAATTATCAGCAATGCTACAAGTCCAAATTCATCCCGATGGCCATCCGAAATTACCTCGAGGCCCCCGGCACCTCAACCAAAAGTGCCAACCCATCCTAAAACATCATTGAAACTTGCTCCAATCATCAAAAATAACACCAAAACTATCAAATTACATCGAATTCAAGCCTAAGTTCTTCTAAAACTTCCGAATTACGCATTTGATCAAAAACCCAACCAAAACACATCCGAATGACCTGAATTTTAGCACACACATCTAAAATCACCTAACGAAGCTACATAAACTCTCGGAATTTCATTCCGACCCTCGGATAAAGATCTCACCTATCAACCAGAATTCGCAAAAATACTAACTTTGCCAATTCAAGCCTAATTCTACACCAGACCTCCAAAATCAATTTCGATCACACTCCTAAGTCACAAATCATCCCCCGAAGCTAACTGAATCACTAGAAATCACATCCGAGCCCTCTAACTCATAAGTCAATATCCGGTTGACTTTTCCAATACAAATCTTCCTTAAAGAGACTAAGTGTCTCATTACCATCTAAAACCAATCCGATTAAACTCATTCACCCAAGACTCTTATAATGAAACATAAGGAAGCAGAAATTGGGGAAAAGGGGGAGGTTCTCACGTGATGACGGGCCGGGTCGTAACATCCTCCCCAACTAAAACAAATGCTTGTCCTCGAGCAGGTCAAGAACCATACCTGAAGCCTCAAACAGGTGAGGATATTTGCTCTGTATCTCCCGCTCGGTCTCCCAAGTAGCTTCCTCCACGGGCTGACCTCTCCACTGCACTTTCACCGAAGCTATATCATATGATCTCAACTTCCGAGCATGACGACCCAAAATATCCAATAGCTCCATATCATAGGTCAAATCATCATCCAACTGAACAATGCTGAAATCAAATACATGAGACGGGTCCCCAACATACTTCCGGATCATAGATACATAAATACCGGATGTACGCCTGACAAGCTGGGTGGCAAGGCAAGCTCATAAGCCACCTCGCCAATCCTCCTAAGTACCTTAAAAGGTCCAATAAACCGCGGACTCAGCTTCCCTTTCTTTCTAAACTGCATAACACCCTTCATGGGCGAAACATTCAGTAAGACCTTCTCACCAACCATATAAGACACATCCCGAACCTTCTGGTCCGCATAACTATTCTGACGCGACTGTGTTGTACGAAGCCTCTCCTAAATCAGCTTCCTTCACCTTGTCTAAGGCATCCTGAACTAACTTTATACCCAATAGCCTAGCCTCGCAGGGCTCAAAACATCCAACTGGAGATCTACACCACCTCCCATACAACGCCTCCTACGGAGCCATCTGAATGCTTGACTGATAACTATTTTTGTAGGCAAACTCGGCAAGCGGCAAAAACTCATCCCAAGAACCTCCAAAATCAATAACACAGGAATGCAACATGTCCTCCAATATTTGAATAGTACGCTCAGACTGCCTGTCCATCTGAGGATGAAACGCTGTGCTCAACTCCACCTGTGTACCCAACTCCCGCTGAAAAGTCTTCCAGAACTGAGAAGTTAACTGAGTACCCCTATCTAAGATAATAGACACTGTAACGACATGCAATCGGACAATCTCCCAGATAAACATACCCGCCAGCCGCTCCGAAGAATAGGTAGCACATACCGGAATGAAGTGCACGGACTTGGTCAGTCGGTCCACAATCAACCAAATCGAATCGAACTTCTTCAAAGTCCAAGGGAGACCACTCATAAAATCTATAATGATCCTCTCCCACTTCCACTCTGAAATAATCATCCGGTGAAGTACACCACCCGGCCTCTGATACTCGTATTTTACCTGCTGACAGTTGAGACACCGAGCCACAAACCCTACAATATCCTTCTTCATCCTTCTCCACCAATAGTGCTGCCTCAAATCCTGATACATCTTTGTAGCACCCCGATGAATGAAATACCGCGAGCTATGGGCCTCCTCCAATATCAACTCCCAAAGTCCATCCACATTAGGCACACAAATTCGGCCCTGCATTCTCAACACGCCATCATCACCAATGGTCACATCCCTAGCATCATCATGCTGAACCCTATCCTTAAGGACAAGCAAATGCGGATCATCATACAGGCGCTCTCTGATGTGGTCATACAACGAAGACTGAGAAACCACACAAGCCAACACAGACTAGTCTCCGAAATATCTAATCTCACCAACCGATTGGCCAAATCCCGAACATCAACTGCAAAGGGCCTCTCCCCAACTGGAATATATGCCAAACTCCCCATACTAACTGCCTTTCGGCTCAAAGCATCGGCCACTACATTGGCCTTCCCCGGGTGATACAGAATGGTAATATCATAATCCTTAAGTAACTCTAGCCACCTCCTGTTGATACCCAATTTTTCCCTGTATATTTTCAAAATAGCATATATATGCATATATAAGCTTTTTGGCATTTTTCCTAAATTTTAAAGTTTTTTAAATCATTTTGTTGTCCATTTTTAAAAGTATAAAATCAATAGTTACTCCCAAAAATTATCATTTTGATGAGTAATTTATTTATATTCTCATATTTAAACCAAGATATAGTTAAGGTAATTTTTATATATTTTTTCCAAACTCTTTTGGTATATTTTAAAGCTAAAATGCATATAATTGTAACTTTAGCCTATTTTAAGATTTAATCGCGTTTATAATTATAGAATTAATTTCAGTATTTCTAAATTAATGTTTATATCCTATTAATTGTTTCAATACTTTCAATTTGCTTTTCAAATCATTTTTGCTATTTTTATAAAATAAAAGGGGTAAAATTGGCAATTTAAATACTAGCCCCATTTGCATTTCAATTATAGCCAAATTGATCCCCTCTAATTGACCCAATTTTGAGCCCAATTCCGAACCAACCCAATCTTAATTAACCCAACTCTTAACCCATTTAAACGACCCAACCCGTTACCCACCCACCCACCTAAATCTGGACCGTTGATCACTCGAGATTAACGACCACGATTCACCCTTCCTTAATTAAACCTAATGACCTACCCTAATTTCCTCATTTTCCACTCTTTATCCGCCCCATCTCCCAATTCTCTCTCAACCTCTCCCGGAACCCTAGCCTTCCCTACCACGTTCCACCATGTTTTCGCCGGCGTCCATGGCTTCTCAGGCCATGGATATTCTATACCCACCTCCTATGGCTCCTGCGTGCTTGTTATTCGAAGTATCGAGGCCAGACCTCGAGGATCTTCACCCAGTCCTTCACTGATTCGAGGATTCCGGCCATCTCTGGCCTTGCTCCGGTGGCTCTTGGTCTTTTGAGCCTTTCTATGACATATCCGGCTTAGATCGGGTGTTTTTGAAGCCTTTCTCACCTCTAGGGTTCATCTGAAACCGTAAATCTCGAGGTTCTCTCTGATTATTTTTAGATCTATTACATGTTTTGCATGTTTGAACTTTTTCCTAAACGTTTTCTCTTATTTTCTTTTTTAAAAAAGGCACTTCTTTTTAATTAGGATTTTTGGAAAATTTCTTAAAATGTTTCTGACTCTTCTTCTTCTCCTCTTCTTGGTGTGAATCGATGCCTGCTATGTTCTTATTTGCTCTTTTCTCACATGTTTTTCGTGTGTTCTTATGTTTGCTTTGTTGTGATTTTTTTGTCATGATCTGTTCTATCTCCTACTGGTTTTTCACCATGCTTTCACATGCCTATCTTATGTGTTTCTCTACTGTGTTTTCCTGCTGAGTTTTACTCCTTTGGTTGCCTATTACCTGATTTTGCTTGGACTCTTTCTAGATGTGTTTCATTGACTGTTTCTTTAAGTTTACACTACCTGAACTCATTTAAATTCCAAGCCCTTTTCTGAAACTTATTTCTATGTTGTAGTTGCTTTAACTTGTTATTGCGCTTGTATTCTTCTCATGAGAACTCTGAAAAGAAGTCTCTGAGCCTGTCTCAATAGCTTTCCTTCTCATCTCTGTTTGAGTTTAAAAACCCTAGGTTTTGGGGTTTTATTTGGCTAATCTTGTTTTATGTTTGGACAAGGTTCTACTTTGAAACCTTGAACTTGCAGGCTCACTCCGAGTTTATGAATTGAATTTGAGTCTTTTCTGCATTTGTGACTTTGAAACCTTCTTGCTTGACATGTCTATGTGTTTTATATATGATAACTTCTCTTTCAAATGTTTTGCCAACTCTTAATTGATTTTGAATTCCTTTAATGTTGCTTGTTTGATTGATTACTGATTTTCCTTAAATTGAAACTTTCCTTTGCCTCTTTTCTGACTTGAATAAGGCTTTCAATTTGGTCCTCTATTGGCTACTTTACTGATTCACTTTCCTTGTTTCTACAAATCAAGTACCATTAGACTTTTACCTTAAATATTTTCCATGTACTTACCCTTATTTGTCTGCTCTATACAAGATGTTTACTTGATCACCTTCCTTAAATAACTCCTTCCCTTTACCGTTTGAATTTGGTCTCCTTAATTAAAGGGAGTCTATATACTGATTGATTTTAATTGGTACCTAGTTCCTTAATTACCACTAACCTGTGATTCTTGCCTTATTTTCTACACCTGTTTTCAATTATAAATACCCTACTTTTTTCGTTAACACACACGAATTGAATCATTACAATTCTCTCCTAAAAAAACTTACACTTCTGCTTCTTGATTGCAACTTGGCTTCCCTAAATCTACTGCTTCTTGCTTGTCTCTTTCTGAGAACTGGTATGCCCCTTTCATTTAAATTTTTGCCTCAACTCTATATGTTTATTTTATAGTCTCATTCTTTTGTTGGTTTGCTTATGCGGAGTATTTCTTTTGCTCTCTTTGCTTCTTCTTTCATGTGAATCCTTACCCCTAACCCCCCTTTATGTGTTGAGTTGAAACCTTGGCCTGACAGTAGCCCAATTACTGCCCAGGCCATGGTTTGACCTTCAATAGGTCCTGGACTCTCCAATGTTTGGTTAGTGGGCTAGTCAGGGGTGTGCCAGCATTCTATGTTGATGGGCATGACCACAAGCCTGCCTTGGCAACCCTTAAATCTCTCTATTGCACTTACACTTGTTCCTTGATTCTAAGTTCTGCCCCCCTCCGATGAGCCTTGCCTTGAGACCTTGAGTTCCCTCTGAACTTGGACATTGGAGGGCTGGCTCTTCCACACTATACTTCAATTCAATTTTTGTAATGATATTTGGATGTGAGCATTGCCTGGTGTTCTTGAGACTCCTTGGAACTTTGACACACCCCGGATAAGAGAAAGGCTTTGAAAACCTGATCTTTGCAGCTGGCTCATACCATATTGTTAGACCTTGGGTTTGAATTAGGTTCCTTGGATGCAACTTAAGAGTTCTGATGTAATTTTATTTCATATTTTCGATTCATCTTGTTCTGTAATAAAACTTTGTAATAACTTGTGGGGGTTTTAGTAAAAAGGCGAGGGTTATCTATGCATGCATGAGGGTAGATATCCTGCCTATAGGAATTCTCTTTAAATTTCTGCAACTTCATATGTAGAAACCACGCTCATAGGATTCCTGCACCTTTACATATAGAAACCATGCTCATAAGAACTCTGTACACCATGTAGAAACCATGCTCATAGGATTTCTGCACCTTTACATATAGAAATCTTGCTTTTAGGAACTCTGCATATAGACATCCAGCTCATAAAAAACATTACATATAGAGACCATGTCTTTAAGATTCTGCATTTTTGCATCCATCGTTAAGCCAAAAGTTATAGGCCAAATAATAAACAAGTGCATCCTAGATACCATGTTCGTAAGATTTCCACACTTCTGCTACGCCTGTAAAAAATGTTTAAACTAAAACCGTTAGAAAGCATGCATATAGGAACTATTAATCAAATTCGAATCGCTCGTTTTTTCTTAAAATCAGCACGTCAGTAGTAGCTAATTACAGGACTCCCACCATTCTTTTAAAACTGGCAACTTTCTGCAATCAGTTTGTTTCTTATTCCTGAAACCAGTAGATGTCATGCCTGTAGGTCATCACGTAGGCAAACCAATAGGTATTTTTAAATAATTGCACTGATCCTCGATAAATTGCAACCAAGCGAGCCTAAGGCGAACTTCTTGTCTGAAAATATGTAATGAACTAGATTTTCTAATGTTAAGTATAATTTGGACCAAACCAGTACATGTAAGACGTGCTAAACAATCTGTTTATTTAAGTGAGGAGGCCTACTTGAGCCTTTTATTGCTTTATCTCCCCACTAGTTGTATTATGAGTTTTTGATTGTCGCCTTAGAATTTTACCCTTTTTGAACCTCTGCAAAGCCAAGCTTCCTCCCTTTAGGATTAGTAGCCCTAAAAAGCCTCCAGGACTGATAGGTGGGACGAGTAATAGCATGTTGTAGGATACGACACCATTTCACGCTTAATACCTTAACGGGGTGGGAAGGGTAGATGTGGAGATGATGATCACACGATAACACTATGCGTACGATTGGTTACCGGTGTTGTGGGATGATCCATGTAATTCGTAAACCAAGGGGCCCCTTTTCCCTTTATTTGTTTATTTCCAAAATTTTCAAGCTATTTTCTTCAAATTTTTAGCTTTCTTTGCTTTCTTAAAAACCTTAATTTGTTTGCAGCCATATGTGACAATCCCTCATATTTGAAACATTTATTTGTTCATTTGTTGTTTAAAGTCACAATATAGCATGGCCGGGAACCACACTAGTGGATCTTGAGGGGTGCCTAACACCTTCCCCTCGAGATAATTTCTAGCCCTTACCCGAACTCTGGTTTTCAAACTCAAATCCTTAGTGTCCTAATGCACTTAATCATTAGGTGGCGACTCTTCAATTCCAAAAACCCAATTCCCAAACGGGAATAGAGTTGTCTTCCTAAATGTCGTAAATCCGATTTCGCGAGAAAAAGGGGGCATCGATAGCATGTCGACTCTGCTGGGGATTCTTTTAGGCTTTTACCACTTCATGTTATATGTGGCTTTATTGTTTCCTTTACTGCTTTGTTTAAATGCCTCCATTTGAAACTGACTTGTCTTTTTTGTTTCCTTTTCCCTTTCATTTACTTTGTACTTTTTGAGCAATTATTGTAATCATTATGAACGTGAAAATACGTGATAATTTGTTTCATTCTTTGTAATTGCATTTTTCAACATCATATTCCACTCGTTCCAAAAAAACACCATAGCAACGCTTGATGAGTGGTTGTGCTCTCCCAACATTATTACCCCCTAAATTTGGCAAAGGCATATTTGTGGTAAAACCAGTCGATCAACGGTGCAATCGACGGTTCCGTGCGTTTCCCTCTTGAGTTGTCCGCTCAAGGGTATCGGTCTAGCACCCCATAGAAACCTTATTCTGTTTAACTGTTCATGCATCACTATCAAACCTAGTCGAGTCAGTTATGTTGTCCACATAATGACTCTTTAATATAGCCTATCCAAAGTCCATTGGTTTCCCCTGGGACCCAAACAGACAATACCATACTATGTGCATTTATTTGGAGAACTAAATGCCATCATGCTAATTATTGATTTAAATAGTCGAGTCGAGTGGGGTAACGCACTAACGCTTTGTTTTGCATAAATGAGGAACCAAATCCCCAGATTCGACATGGTAACCAACATCCATCCAAGGTTGCTAAGCTGGTGGGAGGACCTTCATTCCAGTGACCTAGCTCTTGTCCGCAAGTATTTGGGAAACTTACCCTCCCTTTTGGAAATTCAACCATACAACAAAATCATAGAGGCTGTGATATTGTTCTGGGATAGCGATAGATCAGTGTTTCAATTCGGAGACCTGAAATGACATTGTTGCTTGAGGAAATAGGTGGGTTAGCCAGCATACCTTGGGAGACTCCAGGTTTACTCATGCTAGAAAACCGCAAGGGTAGGAGCTTCTTCAAAATGATAGGGTTGAAGAAAAATTTAGATTTGACTTGTTTAAAGGATTCATATATTCCCTTCGACTACCTGTACAAGAGGTACGGTCATAGCAAGTCCTACCGCACCTATCCAGATGAATTCGACCTCACATCACTAGGGCATATCCACATAAGGGTTTTCGTCTTCATGTTCTACTTCTTAGGGATGATAGTGTTTCCCATGAAGAAGTCTAGGATCCATACCAGACTAGCCATGATCACCAAAACATTAATGGAAGGGATTGGAGGGCAGCCTTTCAGCATAGTGCCCATGATTGTTGCTGAAATCTACCGAGCTTTGGAAAACTGTTAACGGGGAGCCAGTCATTTCGAGGGTTGCAACTTATTACTCCAACTCTAGCTTATAGAACATCTCCAAAAGGGTCGATACCTCCAAGAGCTTCTGTGAAGGCCGTGGAATGACCATATAACCTTTCACCATCCCAAGATAATGAACTATATGCCTGACATGTTTTCTCAGCCAGGGGATGCTCGAGGATGGGTAGAATTGTTTGAAAATTTGAAAGAAGGCAAGGTACAATAGATGTTTGAATGGTTCCTCACTGGAGAGTTCATTATCTGCTCTCGCGAAGCTCCATTTCTCATACTCATTGGTCTGAGGGGAACTTATCCCTATGTCCCTCTCCGGGTCATGAGGCAAGCAGGGAGGAAGCAAGTCGTGCCAAAGGTCGAGGAGACGAGTCATTTCAAGGCTGATTTCCAAGAAGATGATAGCCCATACAAATGGCAGGCTCAACAAATGTTAAACAACAAGATCATTCTGGAAATGGATTCGATATAACCTAATAGGTATCATGCCGGCTACACCGCATACTATCCGGGTTGGCTAGAAGAAGATCATGTCGGGGTAGGACAACCCGGTTCTGTTCGAGGTCATAGGGTCATCGACGAGAGGGCTGAGATACAGGTCAAATGCAACCAGTTGTGTAGGAGAATCAGGGACTGCGAGAGTGAGCATCAAGAGATTCAAGAGGCAAATCAAAAGTTGATCGAGGAATGGAAGATATGGTTGTCAGAGCCAACAAGCGCCTAGGGCATTTGGACTGAGGGTTAGTAGAGCTGGAAGGGAAATTCATCCGGAGGATCGAGAATTGCCAAAACGCCGAGGGAAATGAGGGAGGACATTTAGCTAGAGAATATCTTTTGCTGGGATTGCGTGAGCTGGTGACGCTGTTCGATGGAGCCAAGGATGCCAAGTCTGGGGAAGGTCCTTCTGGGACCAAATAGTTAGGAGTCTCTTTTCTGTTCACTTTGAAATATAATAAGGCCAATGGCCATTAGTGACATTTTTTACTTTATGTGTCATTTTGGGATTCGTCTTATTTTTATTAATAAAATGAGGCATTTAGCATTATAAGTTCTCCAAATCCACTTGTCGCTAGGCCTACCACGGGCACAATGAGGCACCCAATTTAGGACACGATTTACCTTCTTATGCTATGTGTTTAAATACTGCAATATTATTTTTTCAGAATCAGTACTAACTTTTTACCTTTTTGTTGTTTTTACTTTTATGTTATTCTCCTCCCTAAAAGGTTAGTTCGTGCATTCTGGCATCGTCAGCTTACTCCACAAGATCTAAGGGCCATCCACCACCTCCTCCTCCTCCAAGTCCTATCAAGAACAGGGGCAAAGCAAGAATGGAAGATTTGAAGAACGTCAAAAGGGAGAATTCAGTTGAAAGGGTAGAAATTCCCCAGGATGTTCAGGTATCCAAAGAAAGTGCAACTCAACTCGAACAAAAGCTACTAAAATTTCAAGAAGAATTAGACCAAGTTTGGAACTTGGCAAGTCTGTCATTCTCCCTCACTACTGCAGAAATCAACTTTCCCAATACTCAACACCCCATACCTCCACAGATCATCCAAAAGCCATAGAAACAACCCGCTACTCACTGCAACACAGTTCTCAACAACACTCCACTCCTCATCCCTGAACCATCAAATGATCATTCCCACCATACTCCCATATATGTGGAAACCCTGCCACACTACACCAAACCAATTACAAACATACCAGAGTCTGATGACAAAGACTCCATCATCAAGAACCTAGCAGCTGAGCTCAAGAAGTTGTCTAGCCGGGTCCAGGGTGTGGAAGGAAACAAAAGCATTGAAGGGTTGAATTATGAGGATCTTTGCATCCAGCCGGATGTTGAACTTCCCGAGGGGTACAAACCTCCTAAGTTCGAAATGTTTGATGGCTCGGGGGATCCTAAAGTCCATCTGAGGACGTATTGTGATAAACTGATCGGTGTAAGAAGAGACGAGAAGATTCGCATGAAACTCTTCATGAGAAGTTTAAAAAGGGATGCACTGTCTTTGGTACATTAACCAAGATCCCAAGAAATGGACGAGATGGGTAGGAATGGCGTCTGATTTCATGGACAGATTCAGGTTCAACACAGAGAATGCACCAGATATCTTCTACATCTAGAATCTGAAAAAGAAACCCATTGAGATATTCTGCGAGTATTCTACTTGATACAGATCCGAGGCTGCTAAGGTCAGGCCGGCCTTAGAAGAAGAGCATATGAACCGATTTTTCATCCGAGCTCAGGATCCGCAGTATTATGAGATGTTGATGTTGATAGAGGGCCAGAAATTCTCAGATATTATCAAGCTAGGAGAAAGGATTGAGGAGGGCATTAAGAGCGGAATGGTCACTAATTTTGAAGCACTGCAGGCTACCAACAAAGCCCTACAATTTGGTGGTGCGTCCAAGAAAAAGGACGTGAGTGCTGTGATGGTTGCACAGCAAACCAAGTCCCCAATAAAATACCCAGGTTACCCGTACCCCCTCTCACATACCAGCCTATTCCCAACTACCAAGCACCTCCGCCTTTTTACCAAATCCCATCACTCGCTTACCAATCATCTCGCTCTCCCACATATCAACCTACCTCACCAAGATATTCCCAACCTGCACCCATATACCAAGCTTATAATGCCCACTATCAATCACCTCCCACCCGCCAAAACTCCCCCGGGCCACGACCTAACTTTGACTATAAACCTCCTAGGCAATACACCGCCATCGCCGAGCCAATCGACCAACTATATGAAAGACTAAAAGCAGCCGGTTACATCACCCCAATTCCCGCCATAACTCCAGATAATCCTTCCCAATGGGTCAATCCAAATAAAACTTGTGCATTCCATTCCAGCATTAAAGAATATACCATTGATGAGTGCCGATCTATGAAAGATAAAATCCAAGCTCTAATTGACAACAAAATTATAGTGGCCAGAGAGCCTGCTCCTAACATTCGCAAAAATGCCTTGCCTGATCACAAGGGTGGTGGTGTGCATATGATCAAAGTAGAAGATAATTGGGACCCCTAGGGGTCAATTGGATTGATTGCTGAGGGTGAAGAGCCTAAGAAACCAGTCATCACACTAAATCCAATTATAGTCCAGATCCAGCCCTCCGGGAATGATGAAGTAAACATGTCTGTGCCTCTCGAACTTGAAACACCATCATCCAAAAGGACCACAAAGCCGATTGAGGTAGAGCTTGGGTCTCCAAAAGTACCATTTGAAGTTGTTGTATTGCCACCTAAAACGAGAGTGCCCATCCCTGTAGCGATGTCAGCCGTAACGCCATTCCATACATAGGTCGTACCTTCGAATTACACTGTCGAGGCAAGAAGGAAGGGAAAGACTAGGTCCGAAGAAGCAATTACGGCACAAGGTATGACCAGGACTGGTAGAATTTATACTCCGGAGCACTTAGTTGAATCAAGTAAGCAGGCTTCCGGACGGCCTATTAAAAGTGGGCCCGATGATTTCTAGCAGAAGATACAAGCAAACGAATATTCAGTTGTTGACCAACTGAACAAAACACCAGCACAGATCTCCATTTTGGCTCTATTGCAGAGCCCTGAGACACACAAGAATGCCCTGATAAAGATACTGAGCGAGGCGTGCGTACCCAGCAATATAACTGGAGGAGATATGGAAAACATGGTCGGGAAGGTATTGGAGAGTCACAATATCACTTTCCATGAGGATAAGATGCCCCCTGAATGTTTAGGCCACAACAAGGCGTTGCACATCACTGTGCAATGTGAGGACTATTTCATCACCGGGACTTTGATTGATGGAGGGTCCAGCCTCAACATTTGTCCACTGGTGACCCTTAGAACATTAGGGAAAAGTGTGCATGAAATCAAGGATGGGGCTATCAACGTCACAGCCTTTGATGGCTCCTAAAGGTCAACTATCGGGAGATCAGTCTATGTTTACAAATGGGACCAACTTGGTTCGATGTCGATTTTCAAGTAATAGACATCCCAACATCCTACAACTTGCTACTGGACGACCTTGGATCCACGTCGTGGGAGCCGTAGCCTCGACCCTGCACGAGGCAGTAAAGTTCGAGTGGAATCACCAAGAGGTGATTATTCATGGTAACGGGAGTAACCCCATATATAGTCGTCAAACCATCCTAGCGATTGAAGGAAGAAGGAAACTAGGAGGAGAAACCTACCACCAGATCGAGCGAGTCAATGCTGTGGACAAAGATAAGTGGTAGGATAACAAGATAAAAAGTATATTAAACTGGAGCGGGTATGAACCTGGTAAAGGGCTCGGCAAGAACTTTCAGGGAATCACCAAGCCTATCAAACTAAAGAAGCATGGCACCATTTTTGGGTTAGGGTATGGATACACTTTCCAAGAGTTCAGGAACTAGTCACCACTATGGCGCGACCCTTACTTTCTGCTAGAGCACCCGATACCCCGTCTGGAACAAACTTTACAGCCAGCCGACATCGTGTATGGGTCAGAGGAAGATGAATCATTGGCAGCAATGAAGAACCTATTTTTGGAAGGTGACGATATGGACTGTCATGTCATTCTCGAGGAAGAAGGGGAGGAAGGCCCTTCCATACAGACAGTTAACCGAGGAGAATGCCTCAACAATTGGTCCAGCAGGATCACCAAGGCCCGAAGAGCTTCGGGGTAGCAAGGCTGAACAAAGCATTATGCATTGTCTTTTACTTTTTCATTAGTTGATTTCCTTTCAAGTATTATCTCTGAATTTTGAAAAGAGCTTCGATGTTCAAAACAATTTTGGCATTTATCAAAGCATTTCAATTTCTTATATAAATCTCGCTCTTATTATTTCTTTTCTCTGTCGTTTACTTTAATTTACATAGCATTACTATTATTTGTCTTGATGAACCGACGAATGCGACATGTGACAAGGTAACGCAACAAATAGACATAGACTCAGTAAAGGTTGAAATACTAGAGGAGGTCATTAGGGAGGCTGAGGACTTTGAGAATAGACCTAAGTCTAACCTGGACGAAACTGAGGTCGTCAACTTAGGGGATACAGAGAACGTCAAGGAAACGCGCATCAGTGTTCACCTATCACCGTCAGAAAAGGAAGAGTACACAGAGTTCTTAAAATAATATGAGGACATATTTTCCTGGTCATATGATGATATGACCGGTCTCAGTACATCCATTGTAGCTCACAAGTTGCCAACAGATCCGACATGTCCGCCGGTAAAACAGAAACTCAGAAAGTTCAAGCCAGACATGAGTCTGAAAATCAAGGAAGAAGTTACCAAACAAGTTAAAGACAAGGTCCTCAGGGTAGTAGAATATCTGACATGGATAGCCAACATCGTGCCAGTAACAAAGAAGGACAGAAAGGTCAGAATCTGTGTCAACTACCGGGACCTCAACCGGGCCAGTCCAAAAGATGACTTCCCACTGCCAAACATACACATCCTGATTGACAAATGTGCTAAGCACGAGCTACAGTCATTTGTAGATTGTTTTGCCGGATATCATCAGATATGGATGGACGAAGAATATGTGGTGAAAACAACTTTCATTACGCCGTGGGGGATGCATTATTACAAGATGATGCCGTTCGGATTGAATAATGTTGGGGACACCTACATGAGGGCCATGGCTACTATTTTCCATGACATGATACACAAGGAAATTGAGGTATATGTAGATGATTTCATCATCAAATCCAAGAAAGCCACTTACCACATAGAAGATTTAAGAAAGTTCTTCAGCAGATTGAGAAGGTTTAACCTGAAACTGAATCCCGCCAAGTGTGCATTCGGGGTTCCAGTCGGAAAACTGCTTGGACTCATTGTAAGTTGACGAGGAATAGAAATTGATCCGTCAAAATTTAAAGCCATTCAAGAGTTACCACGTCCGAAGAACAAGAAGGAGATTATGAGTTTCTTAGGGAGACTCAACTACATCAGCCGGTTCATAGCCCAGTCCACTTCCATTTGTGAACCAATCTTTAAGATGATAAAGAAAGATGCCGCCACTAAATGGACTGATGATTGCCAAAAGTCCTTAGATAGAATCAAGGAATACATGTCAACGCCGCCAGTCCTGGTCCCGCCTGAACCAGGCAGACCACTATTACTCTACCTTGCAGTGCTGGATGGAGCATTCAGCTATGTTTTGGGACAACATGATGAAACGGGGAAGAAGGAGCAAGACATATACTATCTTAGCAAGAAGTTTACCCCGTACGAGGCCCGGTATTCCCTACTAGAACGAACCAGTTATGCTCTGGCTTGGGTAGCTCAGAATTTGAGGCATTATTTTTGTGCCTACACTACTTATATCATATCCAGGATGGATCCGCTAAAGTACATCTTTCATAAGCCCATGCCCATGGGCAAACTGGCTAAATGGAAAATATTGCTGAGTGAGTTTGATATTGTCTACATGACTCAGAAAGCAATCAAAGGACAGGCGCTATCCGATCATCTTGCCGAAAATCCCGTGGGTGGAGAATACAAGCCTCTAAAGACATATTTTCCTGATGAAGAGGTCTCTTTCATAGGAGAAGACATTGCAGAGTCCTGTGATGGCTGGAGAATGTTTTTCGACGGAGCAGAAAACTTCAAAGGAGTTGGCATAGGAACAGTTCTGGTATCAAAAACAGGCCAACATTATCTGGTGCTGCCAAGCTCAGATTCTCATGCACCAATAACATGGCCGAGTACGAAGCATGTATCTAAGGGCTCAAACTAGCAATCGACATGAACGTTTAGGAGTTACTAGTGATTAGGGACTTAGATTTGCTCATACATCAGGTCCAAGAAGAATGGGCAACCAATAAATCCAAAATACTACCATATTTGCATCATGTACAAGAGTTGAGGAAGAGGTTTACGAAGACAGAATTCCGGCATGTCCCTAGAGTTCAGAATGAGTTCGCTGATGCATTGGCCACTCTATCATCCATGATTCAACATCAAGATAAGAACTTCATTGATCCCATCTCGGTAAAAATATGGGATCAACCTACCTATTGTGCTCATGTCGAGGAAGAAACATATGGAAAACCATGGTTCCATGATATTAAGAAGTATCTATCAACAGGAGAGTATCCAGACCTTGCAAACGCTATTTAGAAGTGCACACTGCGGAGGTTATCCAACCACTTCTTTCACAGCGGAGGAATCTTGTACAGGAGGACTCCCGATTTGGGATTACTGAGGTGTGTCGAGGAAAGGGAAGCATCCAGTTTATTGGAGGAGGTTCATGCAGGGACTATGGCTCGCACATGAATGGTTTCGTCTTAGCTAAGAAAATACTCTGGGCTAGCTACTTTTGGATGACCATGGAGACAGACTGCATCCAGTATGTTCGGAAGTGCCATTGTTGCCTAATTCATGCAGATATGATAAAGGTGCCTCATAACGAGCTCAATGCAACAGGCTCACCATGACCGTTTGTCGCTTGGGGGATGGATGTCATTGGACCTATCGAGCCTGCTGCGTCAAACGGGCACAGGTTCATTCTGGTGGCAATTGATTATTTCACCAAATGGATTGAAGCAGTGTCGTATAAGGCAGTGACCATGAAGGTCATGGAAGAGTTTGTCCGTGACCGTATCATTTGCCAGTTCGGCGTCCCAGAGTCAATCATCGCTGACAATGGTTCTAATCTCAATAGTGATCCAATGAAAGCAATGTGTGAAACCTTCAAGATCAATCACAAGAATTCTACAACCTACAGACCTCAGATGAATAGAGCTGTAGAAGCAGCCAACAAGAACATCAAAAAGATACCAAGGAAAATGATAGAAAAACACAAGCAGTGGCATAAGAAGCTATCATTTGCTCTATTGGGATACCGTACCACCGTCCGCACATCAACTGGGGCGACTCCTTATATGTTGGTTTATGGTACCGAGGCAGTTATCCTCCCTGGGAATTATGCGGGAAGCAGAACTTGAAGATACAGAATGTGTAAAGAGTCGCTATGAGCAATTAGCCCTTATAGACGGGAAAAGACCGAATGTAGTTTTTCATGGTCAGCTTTATCAGAATAGAATGATCAGAGTCTTCAACAAGAGAGTCAGGCCAGGACAATTCATGCCAGGGCAGTTAGTACTGAAGAAGATTTTTCCGCACCAAGACAAAGCCAAAGGAAAGTTTTCTCCCAACTGGCAAGGTCTGTACATGGATCACCAGGTTCTAACCGGAGGAGCCCTTATACTCGCAGAAATGGACGGAGAAGTTTGGCCGAAGCCGATCAATTCAGATGTAGTGAAACGATACTATGTGTAACCACTATGATTCCTTTATAATGTAATTTGAACTACGCCTGACCTGATTCCCATTTAAGAGGGGATACGTAGGCAGCCCTATGGGTTCGGTCATAATTCAATAAAACTTCCATCAAAATTCTGAAGTTGACTTTCGCCATTCATCGCCGTAGCCGTCAGAGGCACCAGCCCAGGAAACTAGGGCAAAATTTTGAGGGGGACCAACAAAATTCCGGAGCAAAAAAGGTTGCAATATCTTGAACCGCGTTGCAGTCGTCGGTCCATCTAAAATCATTTTTATTATGTATTTACATCATATTTTTTTAAATTATATTACCAAACTATGTACGAATACTAGCAGAACAACTTTATTAGCAACGCTACCCCAATGAAAGCAAGAACTGAGTAGGACGAGTGCAGTCCACGGGAAAACGAACTAACCTTCCCCCTTGACAAAACTCACAATCTTTCTTTGAATGCAGGCATCCCAAAACATAGAATCATCGGATACGATTACAAACTCACAATGCAGGAATACAATTCTTAGGATCATCACCCATTTTCGAGCGCTATTCACACGCAACATCCCCAGCAGCCACAAGGACAACTAATTGTCAGCTACCACCTCTCAGCTAAGAGATTCTGTTACTCTTCACCTTTATTTCTTGCATTGCATAAGGCTACCTTTCTGCCTTTCGAAACTAAGAACTGTCTCCATCCTGTATTTTTGCATTTTCTCGCATTGCATAAGGCTACCTTTCTGCCTTCCGAGACTAAGCATTGTCTCCCGCATTTTCTTGCATTGCATAAGGCTACCTCTCTGCCTTCTGA
The DNA here is from genome assembly GCA_026770625.1 of Nicotiana glauca. Lineage (NCBI taxonomy): Eukaryota > Viridiplantae > Streptophyta > Magnoliopsida > Solanales > Solanaceae > Nicotiana > Nicotiana glauca. The sequence goes on from MU782113.1 coordinate 288,388, forward strand.
GACTAAGCACTGTGTCCATCCTGCATTTCCCTGCATTGCATAAGCTACATTTCTGCCTTCCAAGACTAAGCGCTGTCTCTATCCTGCATGGCTGAAATATCGCCACCTCTATTTGCATTGGCTGAAATACCGCCAGCTTTATTTAAATTTTGCATGGCTGAAACATCGCCAATTTTGTTTAATCCCTCGTATCAGCTGAAATATTGCCATTTATGTTTATCCTTCCTTATCGGTTGAAATATCGCCAACCTTATTTAATTCTTGGAATCTGCTGAAAATCGCCAACTATATCTAAATCCCTATCATCATTTATACTTATGCTTTCTGACAGCTGAAATATCACCATTTACATTTTTTACATCGGCTAAAACATCGCCAACTTTATTTAAATTTCTGTCGGCTGAAATATCGCCATTTACATTTTTCTGCATCAGCTGAAACATGCCAGCTTTATTTAAATTTCTGTCTGCTGAAATATCGCCATTTACATTTTTTCATCAGCTGAAACATCGAAAATAATGAATGTTGGTTATAATGTTTATTTTGACTAATGTTTATTTTGCTAATAACTCTGCTGTTATTAAGTTGAATAATTGCTTTATCTACACTGCTGCTAGAGTACATGACCTTTTATTCTTGATATATCTCCTCATGTGCTACAATAACCAAAAGAGCTAAATAACATTAATCTACCACATAAAAGAAAATATATTTCTGAATTGAGTCAAACTTATTTATGGCACTTACGTCTAGGCCATATAAATCTAAATAGGATTTCGAGATTGGTCTCTGATGGACCTTTGAGCTCATTGGAAGTGGAGTCACTACCAACATGCGAATCCTGTTTAGAAGGCAAAATGACCAAGCGATATATTTTCTCAAAAAGAAATAGGGCTAGTGATAAGCTAGAATTAATTCACTCTGATTTGTGTGGTCCTATGAATATATAAGAAAGAGGTGGTTTTGAGTATTTTGTGACTTTCACAGATGATTACTCAAAATATGGATATTTTTATATATTGCGACGTAAGTCTGAATGCTTTGAGAAATTCAAAGAATTTAAGAAGATACGGAGAAACGACATGATAAATATATAAGAACATTGCGATCTGATCGTGGTGGTGAATACCATTCTACGGAATTCATAAAAAACTTATCAGATAATGGATTTACATCTCAATTATCTACCTCAAGAACACCACAACAAAATGGTAAGGCAGAAAGAAGAAATAGGACCCTTATGGAAATGGTTAGATCAATGTTAAGTTATTCACATTTGCCTCCTTCCTTTTGGGGATATGCTTTAGAAACAGCAAACTACATTCTAAATTTGGTTCCTTCAAAGTCAGTACCTTCAACTCCAGTAAAATTGTGGACTGGGCGCAAGCCAAGTTTACGGCATATTCAGGTTTGGGGTTGTCCAGCACATGTGCTGAAAGGGAAAGCGAATAAATTGGAATCAAGGACATAAGTATGCATTTTTATTGGATATCCAAAAAGAACAAAAGGCAATTTCTTTTATTGTCCAAAAGAAAAAAATGTAATTTCTACGACAAATGTCAGATTTTTAGAAGAGGACTATCTAACGAACCATATTCCTAGAAGTAAACTAGTTTTACAGGAATTAAACAATGGAGTAACTAAAGACTCATCTCTAGAACGTATCCCGGAAGCCAGTATTGACATACGACTGCATTATCGTAGTGGGAGAAATGTCAATAGGCAGCAGATTGCACAAGTGCAATTGCCTGACATCTCAATACCCCAAAGTAGAGAGAGTAATATTGAGCAACCTAAGATTGTTGAGAAACCTCAGATTGTTGAACAACCTGAAATTGTTATGCAACCTGCACTCCAGAAAGAAGTTAATGATATCCCAGCACCGCAAGGTGTGGAGGATAACATTAAGGCTTCAGTTCCAGGAAATGATGATGTGATTCAAAAACAAAATCAGCATCCACTTGTAGTGACTATTCGTAGTGGGAAAATTATTAGAAAACCTCTCCGGTTTGCGCTTTTGGGTGAATCTTATAATAGAATCCCTAAAGAGCCTAATAAAGAACCTATTAATTACGACGAAGCACTACATGATGCACATGCTGATAAATGGATTGATGCTATGAAATCTAAAATGGAGTCCATGTACTCCAATCAAGTCGGGGATCTTGTAGAACCACCTACTGCAGTCAAACCCATAGGTTGTAGATGGATCTATAAGAAAAGGAGAGGAGTGGATGGAAAAGTGCAAACTTTTAAAGCTAGGCTTGTTGCAAAAGGGTTAACTCAAAAAGAAGGGATCGATTATGGGGAAACTTTTTTGCCGGTAGCCATGCTTAAATCCATAAGGATTCTCTTATCCATTGCGGCTCATTATGATTATGAGATCTGGGAAATGCATGTCAAGACCGCTTTTCTAAATGGAAGTCGTGATGAATACATCTATATGGAACAACTAGTTGGTTTCATAAAAAGTGGAAATGAGCACATGTTGTGTAAATTACAGAAATCCATTTATGGATTAAAACAAGCTTCTAGGGCATGGAACACTTGTTTTGACGCATCGATTAAGACATTTGGTTTTGATCAATGTGAAAATGAGTCTTGTGTCTATAAGAAGTGGAATGGAGATAAAGTTATATTTTTGGTTTTGTATGTAGATGATATTTTGCTCATAGAAAATAATGTGAGCATGTTGAATTCAGTAAAGGAATGGTTGTCCTCGCGTTTCAATATGAAAGACTTGGGATAGGAAACACATATCCTTGGGATCAAGCTTATGCAAGATCGCAAGCAAAGGATATTAGGCTTGTCCCAAGCACTTTATATTGATACTATTCTCACCAGGTTTAGCATGCAAGATTCCAAGAAAGGGTTTCTCCCCTTTAGACACGGAATCTCTCTGTCAAGAGATCAATCCCCAAAAACGATTGATGAGATAGAAAAGATGAAGGCAGTCCCTTATGCTTCTGCTGTAGGAAGTCTTATGTATGCTATGCAATGTACTAGACCTGATATCTACTTTGTTTTTGGCATGGTTAGTAGATTTCAGTCTAACCCTAGTCGAGAACACTGGACTGCTATTAAGCATATAATCAAGTACTTGAAGAGGACTGGGGATTATATGTTGGTGAATCACTCAAGTGATCTTGCACCCATTGGCTATACTGATTCAGATTTCCAGTCAGATAGAGACTCTAGAAAATCTACCTCAGGATATATTTTTACCTTAGGAGGTAGAGCCATAAGTTGGAGGAGCATCAAGCAATCATGTGTTGCTGATTCCACCATGGAAGCAAAATATGTGGTTGCATCTGAGGCAGCTAAAGAGGCTATCTGGCTCAGGAACTTTTTGAAAGAGCTTAATGTGGTTCCTTCGGTTCAACCACCAATTGTACTTTATTGTGATAATAGTGGTGCAGTTTCAAACTTGAACGAACCAAGAAGCCATAAAAGAAGTAAGCATATTGAGCATAAATATCACTTAATTCGGGACATAACTCAGAGACGTAATGCAAGAGTGTTGAAGATTGCGTCAGAGGACAATTTGGCAGGCCCGCTTACAAAGAGCTTGACACAGAAGAGTTTTTACAAATATGTAGAAGTAATGGGTGTTAGAGTAGTAGAGGCATGGTTATAAGTCTAAGTGGGAGATTGTTGGGATATACTATTAACCATGCGGTTTAGACATAGTATTATATTTTATTCTTTATGGAACAATTATTTATTTAATTTATTAAATTCAATAAAGTACTATTTTAAATAGATCATTTGTTACATGTGTGTCCTTTTAGTTATGTAGTAGACAATTTAGTGTATGGAGTCTTAGCTCATACACAGAAGATTAAATTGTTTGTTCTCATAATTAATAAACTATGTTCACAATCAAAGATATTGTTGGAAAAAATATCTTGATGATTGTAGCACAAGATTATTGAATAATTTGTCTAGATTATGGAAGTAGTTTTACTCCAACTTCTTGTGCTAGTATACTCAGTCTATATTGAACGGACCAAGTAGAGAAAAGATGTTTTTGTACTGAATATATAAACATTTTTCTCTAATTCATTAAATGAGCTTATACTCCTAATCTTGATATAATTATTATGATCAATGTAATTTGTTTATTGTTTTGATTTATCAAAAGGTACGACTCTATTTAGATATAGTATATGCCTAATAGATTGGACAATGAATAACATTTGTGAATAATAATTAGTTGATAGAATCCATGACTCGGTTTTGGGTTTGATGATACCCTTTTATGTAAGCTTATAATTTTTCATGTGAAAACCCGGCCGGTGGATTTTGTATCCGTCACATGAAATGGTTTAAGTGGAATTATAAAGGATTTAATTAGTTAATTGAATTAAATTTTCAGTGATTTAATTTAATTAACTGGTATTTGAAATCTTAATATGGGGAGTTAAAGTAAGTGTTGATGAATTTCGAAATTCATATTGAGGAGTTCAATTGTAGTTTTTAGTGGAATAAATTGCAATTAATTATAGTAAGAATTAATTCATGCTAATTTTGAATTAATACTATAATTAGTAGCCTCTTATTATTTCTGTGATCTCTGCTATACCTAGTAAAAACCTGGACAGACTTGGGTAAAAAGTAGCTTGGGAGAAAAGTTATCCTTTTGAGTTAGAGTAGGATTCTACTTGTAGAATCCTACACATTTTTTAGCCCTATCATGGCTTAATTTTGGATCTATTAAAGGAAGACTAGTTTTACCTAATTAATTACCTTTCAGTTGTATTGTTCTTGCTCACCCAATAGCAAAATCGTCCAAGGTTTTACTAGGCAAATAGCAGAAGACTGCAGCCTTGGATTCTTGCTGCTTGGAAGGTTTGTGCAACTACTTCAAGAGGTTAGTGCTTCTAATCTCGTTATTATTTCGTTGTCTAGTTCACATGTATTTGATACTGGATTGTATGCTTGCTTCCGCTGCACATGTTCTAACAATTGGTATCAGACGCCGTCTTACATCTAACTACATAATGTAATACAGCATGCATAGAGTAATATTAAAACGTGTTATTTATTGATACATGTTTGGGATGATTATTCTATGTTAAAAATGTGATTGTATTTATTAGTATCTTAATTCTGTAATTATAAAATTATGAATTAAAAAAGATATGTATAAACAGTGGTGTTATATTTCAATAACAGTCTGTTTAAATTACGTTTTTTACTGAATAGCATATTTTTGATAAAAATGTGACTGTGTTTTTGAATGCTATTAATTCTGTAATTATGGGTTAATATACATATGCATAAACAGTGAATTAATACCATTTATCTATTTTAGTTGCGTTCTGTTTAATTAAATCTTGACTGTTTTGTATGATATTCATTCTGTAATTTTGGATTAATATACAGAATTTTGGATTAATTCCGTCTAAATACTTTTTTATTAAATAAAAAAAATTATTTTGAGTTCTGAAATCACGTATTAACAAACATCAGTATATTATGTGATTTGAGCATGTCAAAATAATTAAAAACCCTTAAAATGCCAAAAATAGAATTCTAGCACGCGACAAATTTTGAAATTTTGTCGAACTCTGATTGACCTTAAATTTGGTAGGTTCATCAGAAACGACCCAACTTAAAAAACACATTAGCTTTACGGATGATGTACGTCATTTTTTGGGCATTCGAGGTCGTTTAGATGGAGTTTTGGCCTTTTTTTCTATTTTTTGGAATATTTTTTAATAAAAAAATATTAATAGAAATCTATGATGGTAGGGTTCAATTCTCATTGTTTCCAATCATGTCTTACAGTAATATAATGAATTTATATGTTGACATAGGTCTTCTTCCACATCGGATAAATTCATTATAGATTATTACTGTAGTTTTGCCTCTAGTAATTTTATTACTTGTATTAACTCTCCAACTGAGTTACATGTTGATTGAATAAAACTAGAGTTTATAAAAGTAATATTTACCTATCTTAAATTAACAGTTTACCCACCATCTGAGTTGGTCCTGCTTAAATTTATGGGGTTAATATCTTGCATCACTCATATATTTTGCATGAATAGTTAAGTTTCCCTAACGAATCTAACTGTTCAATGAGCATGGTTATATGTGTAAAGTGTTGTTTTAAATTTAATCATTCTTAATACATAACTAATGATCTATTTAATGTGAATATCCCCCAGATTAACCATGTCTTCATTCAACCCACTTACCTCAATTTTGAACCAAAACAAGTTAGAAGGACCAAATTATGTTGACTGGAAAAGGAACCTTGATGTTGTCCTAGCTGCTGAAGGTTACAAATTTGTAATCACTGAGGAGTGCCCAGAAAAACCTAAAAATGCTACTGATGATCAAGTTAAGGCCTATGACAAATGGGTAAGGCTGATGAGATGACGCGATGTTACATTCTTGCCTCTATGGCAAATGTTTTGTAACATCAGCATCAGTCAATGGGGTTTGCTTATGATATGCTCGAAAGTCTCAAAGAGATGTTTGGTGAGCAAAATCGTACAGCTAAGCAGACAGCCATGAAAGCCCTTTTGAACACTAAGATGGCTGAAGGATCATCAGTCAGGGACCATGTTCTGAAGATGATGAGTCTTCTCAATGAACTGGAGGTCCTTGGAGCTGTGATTGATAAGGACTTGTCGCTCCGAAACACACACGCAAGTATACGTGGTCGTACAAGTAATAAAATGATAAGTCGAGTGTCGAACCCACAGAGACTTATATCAACTACTCACTAACATGCCAATATTGTTATTCCTTCAAGCTATATTAGAGTTCAAGATGTTTAATTATACTAATTATAATTCTGAGTAACAACTAAATTATCAAGTAACGAGTTTATTTTTGTGTATTCAATAGAGATAAATATTTCAGGGTTGTGATCGATTCACCAATCATATTGTGTTCTAATTGACTCTTTCATTCATATAATTCACTCATGGTTGCTAATTAATCGATAAATGCTCTCATAGCCTTCTCCCGAAGTACTACTCGCCTATTCTCAATAGATTAATGCCTATATTCCTATGAAATCAATCTATTAAGAACGCATTAAGATCATGATATTCAATTAAGCATGGTGCCTAGGTATATTCCTATCCTAACCACAAATCCGCTCCCCCTAAGGGTTAAGATCATGCTCTCTTCAATTCTTCTCTAATATAAAAATTACTTTCCCTAGCATAGCATAGATAGTAAATAGAACTTGACTGATGGCCAGACAATTAAGCAATTAAACTCATAATTGAAAAAGCAACCATAAATGAATGAAATATAATCAAGATCTAGTCAATATCAAACAACAATAATCATGGCTAAATCACAACCCCAGAACATTGGGTTTTAGCCACACATGCTAGTGTATATCACAAATAGATTCAATTCCATCACAAAATGAAGAAAACAAAGAGAAGAAAAGAAGAACTTGATGATCCAAACACTTGTTGCTTCTTGCTTTCTCTATTTCTCTCTCTAAACTCTGCAAATCTCCATCCTCCAGATCTTGGGCGAGCTTAACTTTATTTAAGCTCAGTGAGTCTTCTCCAGATTTCCAATTTTACCCCTAAATAATGTTTTCCCGGACTGGACACATGCGAAGTCGCAAGGTACTTCGCGCGGTATTCTGTCTCAGCTTCTTAAGCGCGCGACTTCGCGCAGTACTTCATGCATCTGGGCCCGAGTTTCTTCCATTTTCTTATCTCGTTCTTGTGCGTGCTCAACTCCGAGCGGTCGCTTTTGCTCATAAATCATTCAAATCACCTTTCTCAAGCATCATATAGACTCATCTTCCTGCAATGCATACAAATCAATATTAGAGCCTATTTCTCATCAATTAACTATAATATGTCATTGGAATATAATCAAGCGGAAGCATAAATAATAGCTAAATCACCCAGATTTTGCCTCTTATCAACACCCCACACTTAATTCATTGCTAGTCCTCGAGCAATCAAACCATACTCTCTAGAGAATCCTTCACTCAACCATTTCCCCCTAACGCATTACACCTAGAACATTGTACATACATCACGCCTAGCAGTGAACAATCCTAGTCTCAAAGCCGACTCTCAAGTGCCATGCAGTATTCACACATCCTCAAAGTACTCTACAAAGAAGTCAAGACTTGCTTTTCCATCACGAATCATATGCCCTCACAATCACATCAACAAAACTGAATTCAATCCACACAATCGAGTCGTACATTCACATATATCAAGGAAAGCACTCACTCTCACAATAGAAGTCACATGCATGCAATTGGTACCATAAGCTTGCCCCTAATGTGAATCTCTACTAATGTAGCTAGCTCGACCCAAAATCAATTAGGGCTTTTTCATGGTTGTAATATGGGCTAAGGGACGGGCAGGATACATTTAGGAATAGTGACTAACCCTCCTAAGCACTTTAACATATCACATGAGCAATTTTTAGCGAAAATCCTTCAACTCACTTCTCATTCACAAACAATATCATCACACAAATACTCCCTTCTTCTTTAAGCATTTTATTAATTCATACCCACTAAGCGGAACAAGACACAATGTACTCATCTCTCTTTTAATTTATTCTTCTTGTCGTTCAATTTTCTCTAGTGGTGTATTCGTTACAAAACAAGTGCACCCTTCAACCTTTTACTGGTTCCACTCAAAAGCCACCCCAAACTTCTTTTCGCGCTCCTCTCACAACTAAAGTGCTTTAAGAGGTAAATAATAATGTCAATTAAGAACAAAAGGGTATAGGCTTGTAACGCGGTTGTCAAACAAAAGTCTAAAGGCTAAAAAGGGTTAGCTAGGGACAAATTTTATTTATGATTAGCAATTAAGCTCAAAAAGGTCAAAGAAAGCCTAAAATCATTTTTCAAACCGAGCCTCACCTATTATTTCGCTTCAACTCACATACCGGGCAAGTTCTAGACACAAGTATAATGCATGGACTACACAAATGCTCACCACACATGGCATATGACTCATTCAGATTAGCTCATCAAGACGCTTCATTATAAGTATTCAATTCAGTAGCAAACATACAAATTAAGGCACTTTCAGTGAGATTCAACAATTAAGACTAGGTGTTACACTCTAGGGTCTATTGTGTTCAGGTGTGTCAATGCTATGGGTTCTCTTTCAATTTATAGCTCGTAGCCCATTACCCTAATCTACAAATAAAAAAGAAAACAAAAATAAAAACTACCTATGCCCGGTTCAAGATAAACCCTTGGAAAAGAACTGCGTCATAAAGAAAAACCAAGGGGGAATTACTACACTACCTAAGAAAGAAAAAAAATATTTTTGGTGTTTTCTCTAGACTCATTTCCCTCAAGAAAATCAGCTAAAAAGATCCGTCATCAGGAAGAGCCTACAAATTTTTTTTTTATTTTGACTCAGTCCCTCAAGAACCCGTCGCAAGGGATCCATCATCGGGCCTAGCCATTTTTTTTTCAACGTTATGAATAAACACCTCCATTCAAAAAAACTAAAAAAACTTTGTAGTTAACCTGAAAAAACCAATCGATTCATACACTATATACAACATACACTGAAGGAATCCCCCACCCCACACTTAAAGATAAAGACATGTCCCCATGGCTTAAAATTTAAAAGAGCAGTGAGGTAAAGAGACTTCCCTGAAGCTTCACTCCTAGTCGGAAATAGTTTCGGGGTTCACGTGGCACATACGCCCTAATGCTCGCAACCAACCCATGAACCTTTTTTCGACTTGACTTGTCGGTCAGCTATCTCATGCAACGAGGGCCCAACTCAGTCAATGATGAGCGTATTCCAGCCACCTCCTAATCCAATGCTGTGGACCGGGACAACCTGACAGTTCCTGATGTGGATGATGCTCCTGACAGCACTGCTGGTGCTGGATCCTCCATTTGTTCATCAGCGTCCTCCAATGATGCATCAAAACTACTTTCATCCTCTCCTCCTACCGCTGCTGCTGGGGCTGGTCCCGCTGTGTTCTTGCCGGGTCGGATTGTGTAGTCCTTTTTTACCAGCCCGTCTATAGTAATATTTTCGGGAACTTGCACTTTCCGGAAAAGCTTAGTCACCAAGGATGGGAAAAAGAACCCATACTGGCGCTGAGGGCACCTAATAAACATCTCATCATGAATAATCTTGGCCATGTCGAATGGAAGCCTGTTGATGAAACACCAAATTAATGAGGCGCGGGGTCCATTCACCTCCGTAGTATTTTTGGAGGGGATGAGGCGACTGTTAATCACATAGAGCCAGCACTTCACCTCTGTATTTAAAATTGAGGAGTGGAACTTCTCACCGCGGTCCAGCCATTCCACTGTTTTTCCAGGTATGCATATTAAGTCAAAGAAGCAATTCCACTTGGCATCTGTTGGGCGTTTGGACCACTAATAAAAATCTATATTGTCAGGTAGTGGGTCAGGCAATTGATATGCAGTGCGTATAGCCTCGACGGAGGCATCCACCGCCTTGCATCGCACCGTGACCACATGGTTGACATGCTCTGGCAGATTCGCATAGAATTCGTGAATAACCATTACATTCGCCTCCCCTGGCTCGTCAATGAAAGCTTGCAAACCCCCCTCCATCAACTCATTGTACATGTGAGGACATCGTTCCTTGACCTTTTTTATGTCAATTCCCCTCTCTGGAACTAACTTCTTCGAAGCCTTCACTGTGAAACGGGTCTCAGCCTCAGGTGAGACAAATTTGTTGTTGTCATGGGGATGGGCAGGGGCTGCCCTTTGGCGGCTTGAGGATGGACCTGTGGCCTGGCACTTTCTCGATGCCATAATACCTGCAAAACGTGAATACATTAGCTCAGCCCAACAAAAATAGTGTGACTTAATGCGGTTACTCATACTTCACACGCAAAATTGGTCACAACTACATAATCATGTTCATTGAGACCTTTCCACAAACACCTTGTGGGCATTAGGTTCTCATACCTCTTTTCTAAATGTCTTGCACTAGGCTTTCCCACAAAAGCTCATTCATAACCCAAATCAAGTCCTACTCACCCCACACTTACATAAACTAACCCCATAACATATTTCACAAATATTGAACACCACAACACAAAATACAACTACACAAACTAATTGCATAAGATATAACACACAACCAAAAAATCTGAAAATATAAAGAGAAAAATAAAAGAATAAAAGAAAGAAAAAGTAAAACTAGGGCTATTACCTTGTAAAGGAGAAGGTGGGAGGTGCTAGGAATTTGGGGTAGACACACGTGAGAGGGGGGCTTGGTACAGGGATGCTGGAAATTTGTGGGGAGGCGTTGGGGGTGTTTGGGAGAAAGGAAGGTAATTTGGGGATGTTTGGGTTGTGAAAGGGGAAATGAGGGTTTTGTGTTTGGTTGGGAATGAAGGGCGTTAAGGTAATTTGGTAGTGAGCAAATAAATTAAACAAATTAAACAAAGACAAAGAAAGAAAAATTAATTCGAATAACAAAAACGGAAAATTTGGACCGGGGGGGGGGGGGGGGNAACATATTTCACAAAGATTGAACACCACAACAAAACATACAACTACACAAACTAATTGCATATGGTTCAACACACAATAACAAAAAATTCTGAAAATATAACGAGAAAAATAGAAGAAGAAAAGAAAGGAAAAGTAAAACTAGTGCTCTTACCTTGTGAAGGAGAAGGTCGGAGGTGCTAGGGATTTGGGGTAGATAGACGTGAGAGAGAGAGAATTGGTAGAGGGATGCTTGAAATTTGAGGGAAGCGTTGGGTATTTTTGGGGTGTTCGGGTTGTGAAAGAGGAAATGAGGGTTTTGTTATTGGTTGGTAATGGAGAAGTGGGGTTAATGTATTTGTTAATGAGCAAACAAAATAACAAAATTTTAAACAAAGAAAAAGAATGAAAAAATTTAAGTCTAACAACAAAAGTGCTGGAACTCGGACGGGGGGTCGCGAAGTCGTGCAGTACTTCGCGCGTACTTTGCGCGGTCCAGGAAGAATACGTTCCCAAAGTGCGCGAACATTGGACGTCGCGCGCATCTTCGCGCCCCCCCTTTTTTGTTCCAGGCAGAATGTTTTGCCCAGGTGCGCGAAGTCGCGCACCTGGGCGTTTATTTTTTTGTATTTTGTTCACCTGTTTTGCTCCTGATTGATGGTTCTTTCGCCTGCCCTTCGTTGCATGCACTTGTTAGCAAGTTAAAACTCAAAATCAAACACTACTATTATCGTTGGGTTGCCTCCCAACCAGCGCCTTATTTAACGTCGTGGCACGACGCAAAGTATCGCTTACTCATCTGCTAGTACAACCTTAGTATTTTCACGATTAATCATTCCTCCCCAATAATGCTTGACTCTATGACCATTCACCAAAAATTTGCTTTTGCCATTTAAAGCTCGCAGCTCGATTGCACCATAAGGAGTAACTCTCACCACCTCAAACGGACCTGACCATCTCGACTTTAGCTTCCCAGGGAATAGCTTGAGTCTAGAATTGAATAGCAATACCTGTTGTCCTGGCTCAAAGTGACGTGGCTTGATATGCTTGTCATGCCATCTTTTTGTCTTTTCTTTATAAAGTTTAACATTTTCATAAGAGTGCAACCTCAACTCGTCTAATTCATTCAAATGCATAAGTCTTGTCTCACATGCGGCTTCAAGGTCCATGTTTAGCTTCTTAATGGCCCAGTATGCCTTGTGTTCCAGCTCAACGGGCAAGTGACATGCCTTTCCATGCACCAGCTTGTAAGGGGACGCTCCAATTGGCGTTTTATAGGAAGTTCTATATGCCCATAGAGCATCATCCAACTTTGCAGCCCAATTTTTCCTATTCACACTCACCGTCTTCTCCAATATTTACTTGATTTCTCTGTTTGACACCTCGGCTTGCCCACTTGTTTGCGGGTGGTATGTTGTTGCAACTCTGTGGCGAACTCCATATTTAGCTAGAAGGTTATTCAACAATCGATTACGAAAATGAGTCCTTTTATCACTGATTAAGGCACGTGGAGTCCCAAATCTCGAGAATATGTTCTTTTTCACAAACTCAGCTACCACCATGGCATCATTCGTCGGTAAAGCAATTGCCTCCACCCATTTTGACACATAGTCAACGGCTAGCAAAATATACTTGTTTCCTCTGGACGGTGGAAATGGCCCCAGAAAATTTATTCCCCACACATCAAAAAGCTCAAATTCTAGAATGTTATTCATGGGCATCTCATGTTTCCTTGTGATTGTTCCCGTTCTCTGACATTGGTCTCACTTCTTAACAAATCAATGGGCATCTTTGAATAAAGTCGGCCAAAAGAGACCGGATTGTAGCACCTTTGCAGTTGTTCTATCTCCTCCATGATGGCCCCCATAAGGTGATGCATGGCAATCATACAACACTAATTCTACCTCTTTTTCAGGAATGCATCTCCTCATCAACTGATCAGCACATTGCTTGAAAAAATAGGGCTCATCCCAGTAGTAGAAGTTCACATCATATAAAAACCTCTTTCTAGCTTCAGATTGTATTTCGGGAGGAAGTACCCCACTCACAAGATAATTTACATAGTCTGTGTACCATGGGGAGGGTCTTGGGCTATAGCAAAAAGTTGCTCATCAGGAAATATTTCTTTAACCTGGCCACATTCCTCCACGTGGTCGTGGTTTTGCAACCTTGATAGATGGTCAGCTACCTGGTTCTTTGTCCCCTTTCGATCCTGTATTTCTACATCAAATTCCTGCAGCAGTAAAACCCAGCACATCAATCTAGCCTTAGACTCCTTTTTGGTAAATAAATACCTGATAGATGCATGATCGGTGTGGACTATGACTTTTGTTCCCACCAAGTATGCCCGAAATTTCTCAAAGGCCCACATAACAGCTAACAACTCCTTCTCAATGGTGGTGTAATTTAGTTGGGCATCGCCGAGAGTCTTACTCGCACAGTAGATGGAATAAAACACCTTGTCCTTCCTCTGGCCTAACACTGCCCCGATCGCATGATCACTCGCATCACACATAAGTTCAAAAGGTAAAGACCAATCCGGTGCCACAATAATGGGAGCAGTCACTAACTTCTTTTTAAGTTCTTCAAATGAGTTAAGGCAAGCATCATTAAAGTTGAATGTTACACCTTTTTCAAGCAGCCTGCACAAAGGAGTAGCAATTTTTGAAAAATCTTTAATAAAGCGCTGATAGAATCCCGCATGTCCCAAGAAACTTCGGACACCCTTCATTGAAATAGGTGGAGGTAATTTTTCAATCGCCTCCACCTTTGCTTTATCAACTTCAATGCCGCCCCCAGATATTCTGTGACACAACACGATGCCTTCTTGTACCATAAAGTGGAACTTTTCCCAATTCAGTAACAGATTTATTTCTTCACAGCAGGCTAGCACCTTGTTTAGATTACTCAAACAGTCCTCATAAAAATATCCAAAAACTGAAAAGTCATCCATAAACACCTCCACAAATTTTTTCACCATGTTGGTGAAAATAGCCATCACACACCTCTGGAAAGTGGTTGGTGTATTACAAAGATCAAACGGCATTTGTTTGAAGGCGAAAGTGCCGTAAGGACAAGTAAAAGCAGTCTTCTCCTGATCCTCTGGACATATGACACTCTGATTGTATCCTGAATAACCATCAAGGAAATAGTAATATTCATGCCCGGCCAACCTGTCTAGCATTTGATCGATGAATGGGAGTGGGAAGTGATCCTTGCGAGTTGCCTTATTGAGCCTTCTATAATCAATGCAGATTCTCCATCTCGTAATAGTATGAGTGGGAATTATCTTCTTGTTCTCAACTATAGTTATTCCTCCCTTTTTGGGCAGACATTGAACCGGCCCTACCCAGTTGCTTTCAGAAATGGGAAAAATGATACCTGCATCGAGCAACTTGATTACTTCCTTTTTCACTACCTTCTTCATGATAGGATTCAATCTCCTTTGATGATCTATACTGGGGCGGTGTCCGTCCTCTAAAAAGATTTTATGCATGCAAAATGAGGGACTAATACCCTTGATGTCAGCTATAGTCCATCCAATGGCCTTTTTATGCTCGCGGAAGACTCTGAGCAATTTTTCTTCTTGAGTGTTGGTCAAGTTGGATGAAATAATTAGGGGCATTGTTTCAGAGTTTCCCAAATAAGAATAGCACAGATGCGCTGGAAGTGGCTTGAGTTCTAGCTTCGGAGCTTCTTCAATGGATGGCCTGGGAGAGCTCAGAGCAACAGGTCTGTCCAACTCTTCAAATTTTCTGAACCCATATACATAATTGCAGGACATATCTAGCATTTGCTCGATTTCTCCTATTCTTTCATCTTCATGGTTTTCTGCATCCCCAATCAATACTCGTTCAACATGATCTGCGGGGCTCATATAGGGTACTAACAAAGTAGCATCGCTCTCCACCACTGAGATCATGGACAACTCCTCATAATGGGTTGGTAACTTCAGTGCTCTACAAACATTGAATACCTCCACTTGGTCACCTACTCTCATTGTTATTTTTCCTTCGCAAACATCAATAATGGC
This sequence comes from Nicotiana glauca, assembly GCA_026770625.1. Classification (NCBI taxonomy): domain Eukaryota; kingdom Viridiplantae; phylum Streptophyta; class Magnoliopsida; order Solanales; family Solanaceae; genus Nicotiana; species Nicotiana glauca. Next base: position 303,882 of record MU782113.1, read on the forward strand.
TCAGCCCGTGGCTAAGAATGGACGCCCCAAAATAAATGGGACTTCCTTATCAGGCTCGTAATCCAGAATGATGAAATCAGCGGGAAATATGAAAGAGCCCACTTGAACTAGCACACCTTCAATCACTCCCTCAGGATGAGCAAGGGAGCGATCAGCTAATTATAAGATAACTGTCGTTGGGCACGGTTTACCCAACCCTAACTGTCTGAACACACATAGTGGCATCAAATTGATGCTCGCTCCAAGATCACATAAAGCTCGCCTAACAGTGTATTTACCAATGGAGATGTGGATATTGAAACTACCTGGGTCCTTCAATTTCTGAGTTAGCTTGCCTTGAATTCTGGAACTGCACTCCTCAGTGAGTGCCATAGTCTCGAACTCGATCAGCCTCCTTTTATTTTCCATAATGTCTTTAACGTACTTTGTATATTTGGGTACTTCTTGTAATATGTCAACCAATGGAATATTAATCTGTACTTGCTTCAAGATATCAAGAAACTTTTTATAAGAGGCATTGTCTTTTAACTTCTGCAACCTTTGAGGGAATGGAGGTGGTGGCCTTGTAATCAATTATGGGGGCTGCTCAGCCACCGCCTCTCCAGTTGGTTTCTCTGCCTCTAGGGCTTTCTCTTATGTTGATTCTATAGCGGCTGGCCTCTCATTAAAAGTCACTTGTTTCCTCTTTTTAGGAAGAACTTCCTAAAGTTGTCTCCCATTCCTCAACGACACGGCATTAATGCCTACCTTAGGATTTGCTTCAGTGTCGCTTGGAAGAGCTCCAGCTGGTCTCGTATTTTGGGCACTGGCTAGATGTCCCATTTGACGCTCTAAATTTCTCACTGTTGTGATTAGGGATTGTTGTTCAGCCATCATTTTTTTAAACATGTCTTCAAGGTGGCTTGTGGAACTCGCTTGTTGCTTACCATGCAGTGGTCTATAATGCTGTTGAGGTGTTTGAGGCCTGTATTGATTTTGAGTGCCCTAGTTTCCACCCCAAGAAAAGTTTGGGTGGTTCCTGCAATTGGGATTGTACATGTTCCCATATTGATTTGCTTGGCCCCTATTTGAATTTCCCATGAATCAGATAGACTCTGGGTTTGCGGGACATATGTCGCTTGTGTGTCCCTCTCCACATATTTCACAAAAAACTTAAACCCGTTGTACCTGCTACTTGTTGATATTCACGTTCATTTGGTTGACTTGATTGGTCAGTATAGCAATCTGTGCAGATAATGCTGAGACGACATCTAACTCGAGAACCCCTACAAAACTTTTGCACAGTGTGTCTGCCCATCTCTCCTTGCCAATCCGGATTGCTCTTGGAGAATTTGTTCAATAATGCATATATCTCGTCAAAGCTTTTCTCCAACACTTGACCCCCAGCTGCAGCATCTACCACGATCTTTGTTTCAGAATGTAATCCTTCTATGAAAATGTGAGCTAACACTTCATTTGTCTGATTGTGATGAGGACAGTCTCTGAGTAGCCCCTTGAACCTTTCCCAAGCCGAGTATAAAGACTCTCCTACTTTCTGTTTGAAGGCAACTATCTCACTTCTGATCTTTGCAGTTTTGCTTGAAGGAAAGAACCTTGCCAGAAATTTTCTTGCCAAATCGTTCCATGATGTAATGTAATTTGCTGGTTCTGCCTTTAGCCATCGCTTAGCTTCACCCAACGGAGAAAATGGAAAGAGTGTGAGCCTCTCATAATCTGGAGTAACACTGTTAGTGATATAAGTACCACTAATCTCCAAGAAGTTTAGAATGTGTTGTTGTGCATCCTCGTGTGGAAGACCCATAAATTGCCCGTTTGCATGAAGCAACTGAATCTTGCTCTATTTCAGCTCAAAGTGCCCAGTGATTCTAGGCTTCACTATACTGGAGGTGACATTAGAAATGTTGGGCATCGCCACCTCCTAAACAACCATGGGTTGCCTCTTTGCCATGTCCTTTGCTTCTCTCAACCTCCTGTGGAATGTTCTCTCAGGTTCCGGATCAAAGCCTTGAAGTCGATCCTGGCTTCCGACCCTACGCATTCAATCAAATTTCCTGAGATCCGCACACAATCAAGTAATGTTAGGCTCAACTAAATAAACAATTAAAGCAACAACTAGCAAGTAGCTAATATTAAGTCCCCGGCAACGGCGCCAAAAACTAGTCGCTCTGAAACGCGCACGCAAGTAAACGTGGTCGTACAAGTAATAAAATGATAAGTCTAGTGTTGAAACCACAGAAACTTATATCAACTACTCACTAACATGCCAATATTGTTATTCCTTCAGGCTATATTCGAGTTCAAGATGTTTAATTATACTAATTATAATTCTGAGTAACAACTAAATTATCAAGTAACGAGTTTATTTTTGTGTATTCAATAGAGATAAATATTCCAGGGTTGTGATTGATTCACCAGTCATGTTGTGTTCTAATTGACTCTTCCATTCATATAATTCACTCATGATTGCTAATTAATCGATAAATGCTCTCATAGTCTTCTCCCGAAGTACTACTCGCCTATTCTCAATAGATTAACGCCTATATTCCTATGAAATCAATCTATTAAGAACTCATTAAGATCATGATATTCAATTAAGCATGGTGCCTAGGTATATTCTTATCCTAACCACAAATCCGCTCCCCCTAAGGGTTAAGATCATGCTCTCTTCAATTCTTCTCTAATATAAACATAACTTTATCAAGCATAGCATAGATAGTAAATAGAACTTAACTGATGGCCAGACAATTAAGCAATTAAACTCAGAATTGAAGAAGCAACCATATATGAATGAAATATAATCAAGATCTAGTCAATATCAAACAACAAGAATCATGGCTAAATCACAACCCCAGAACATTGGGTTTTAGCCACACATGCTAGTGTATATCACAAATAGATTCAATTCCATCATAAAATGAAGAAAACAAAGAGAAGAAAAGAAGAACTTGATGATCCAAACACTTGTTGCTTCTTGCTTTCTCTATTTCTCTCTCTAAACTCTGCAAATCTCCATCCTCCAGATCTTGGGCGAGCTTAACTTTATTTAAGCTCAGTAGGTCTTCTCCAGATTTCCAATTTTACCCCTAAATAATATTTTCCCGGACTGGACACGTGCGAAGTCGCGCGGTATTCTGTCTCAGCTTCTTATGCGTGCGAACAAGCGCGCGACTTCGCGCAGTACTTCGTGTGTCTGGGCCTGAGTTTCTTCCATTTTCTTATCTCGTCCTTGTGCGTGCTCAACTCCGAGGGGTCATTTTTACTCATAAATCATTCCAATCACCTTTCTCAAGCATCATATAGACTCCTCTTCCTGCAATGCATACAAATCACAATTAGAGCCTATTTCTCATCAATTAACTATAATATGTCATTGGAATATAATCAAGCGAAAGCATAAACAATAGCTAAATCACCCAGATTTCGCCTCTTATCAGGAGTCTCAAGTTGAGATGGTCTTGCAAACTCTGCCTGACAGTTTTCAACAGTTTCGCTTGAACTATAATATGAACAAAATGGATTTGTCACTAGCGAAATTGTTGAATGAGCTGTAAGCGGCAGAATCTATTATCAAACAACAAGCTTCATTTGTGGCACTCAATGTTGAGAAAGCTTCGGTTTCTAAGTCGAAAGGCAATAAGAAAAAGAAGAAGGCTCAAAAGGTTCTCGCACCTGGTGGTGCGGCTGGTGTGAAAAAGCCCAAAGGCAAGTGCTATCATTGCAAGCAACCCGGGCATCACAAGAAGCAATGCCCTGCCTATCTGGAAAAGTTGAATAAGCAAGGTAATTCAAATTTAAATGTCATTGAAACTTGTTTAGCGACTGTTTCTACCATGTTTTGGTGTGTAGATTCGGGAGCCACTAATCACATTTACACTACTTTGCATGGGTTTCAGGAAATGCTGCGGCTAAGTAAGAATGAAGTTTGCATTTTTCAAGCCAATGGCGAGCCATCACCAGCTTTAGCTTTAGAAGATATTAGAGTTTTAGTTTTAAAAGATGTTCGCTATGTACCTTCTATTAGAAGGAATTTGATTTCGGTTTCGAAAATAATGGATGCTGGTTATAATGTTTATTTTGCTAATAACTCTGTTGTTATTAAGTTGAATAATTGTTTTATCTACAGTGCTGCTAGAGTACATGAACTTTTATTCTTTATATATCTCCCCATGTGCTACAACAACCAAAAGAGTTAAATAACATTAATCTACCACATAAAAGAAAACGCATTTCTGAATTGAGTCAAACTTATTTATGGCACTTACGTTAAGGCCATATAAATCTAAATAGGATTTTGAGATTGGTCTCTGATGGACCTTTGAGTTCATTGAAAGTGGAGTCACTATCAACATGCGAATCTTGTTTAGAAGGCAAAATGACCAGGAGACATTTTTCCTCAAGAGGAAATAGGGCTAGTGATAAGCTAGAATTAATTCACTATGATTTGTGTGGTCATATGAATATACAAGCAAGATATGGTTTTGAGTATTTTGTGACTTTCACAGATGATTACTCAAAATATGGATATATTTATCTGTTGCGACGTAAGTCTGAATGCTTTGATAAATTCAAAGAATTTAAGACGGAAATGGAGAAACGACATGATAAATATATCAGAACATTGCGATCAGATCGTGGTGGTGAATGCCTTTCTACGGAATTCATAAAATACTTATCAGATAATGGAATTACATCTCAATTATCTGCCCCAGGAACACCAAAACAAAATGGTATGGCAGAAAGAAGAAATAGGACCCTTATGGAAATGGTTAGATCAATATTAAGTTATTCACATTTGCCTCCTTCCTTTTGGGGATATGCTTTAGAAACAGCAAACTACATTCTAAATTTGGTTCCTTCAAAGTCAGTACCTTCAACTCCAGTAGAATTGTGGACTGGGCGCAAGCCAAGTTTACGGCATATTCAGTTTTGGGGTTGTCCAACACATGTGTTGAAAGGAAAAGCGGATACATTGGAATCAAGGACAGAAGTATGCATTTTTATTGGATATCCAAAAGGAACAAAAGGCGGTTTGTTTTATTGTCCAAAATAAAAAAAGGTAATTGATACGACAAATGCCAGATTTTTAGAAGAGGACTATCTAACGAACCATATTCCTAGAAGTAAACTAGTTTTACAGGAATTAAACAATGGAGTAACTAAAGAATTATCTCTAGAACATATCTCGGAAGCCAGTATAGACATACCACTACATTATAGTAGTGGAAGAAATGTCAATAGGCAGCAGATTGCACAAGAGCAATTGCCTGACATCTCACTACCCCAAAATAGTGGGAGTACTATTGAGCAACCTCAGATTGTTGAGCAACCTCAGATTGTTGAACAACCTGAAATTGTTATGCAACCTACACTCCAGAAAGAAGTTAATGATATCCCATCACCGCAAGGTGTGGAGGATAACATTGAGGCTTCAGTTCCAGGAAATGATGATGTGATTCAACAACAAAATTAGCATCTGCCTGTAGTAACTAGTCGTAGTGGGAGAATTATTAGAAAACCTCTCCGATTTGCGCTTTTGGGAGAATCTTATGATAGAATCGCTGAAGAGCCTAATACAGAACCTATTAATTACGACGAAGCACTACATGATGCAGATGCTGATAAATGGGTTGATGCTATGAAATCTGAAATGGAGTCCATGTACTCCAATCAAGTCGGGGATCTTGTAGAACCACCTATTGCATTCAAACCCATAGGTTGTAGATGGATCTATAAGAAAAGGAGATGAGTGGATGGAAAAGTGCAAACTTTTAAAGCTAGTCTTGTTGAAAAAGGGTTAACTCAAAAAGAAGAGATCGATTATGAGGAAACTTTTTCGCCGGTAGCCATGCTTAAATCCATAAGGATTCTCTTATCCATTGCGGCTCATTATGATTATGAGATCTGACAAATGGATGTCAAGACCGCTTTTCTAAATGGAAGTCTTGATGAATGCATCTATATGGCACAACCAGTTGGTTTCATAAAAAGTGGAAATGAGCACATGTTGTCTAAATTAAAGAAATCCATTTATGGATTGAAACAAGCTTCTAGGGCATGGAACACTTGTTTTGACGCATCGATTAAGACATTCGGTTTTGATCAATGTAAAAATGATTCTTGTGTCTATAAGAAGTGGAATGGAGATAAAGTTATATTTTTCGTTTTGTACGTAGATGATATTTTGCTCATAGAAAATAATGTGAGCATGTTGAATTCAGTAAAGAAATGGTTGTCCTCACGTTTCGATATGAAAGACTTGGGACAGGCAGCACATATCCTTGGGATCAAGCTTATGCGAGATCGCAAGCAAAGGATATTAGGCTTGTCCCAAGCACTTTATATTGATACTATTCTCACCAGGTTTAGCATGCAAGATTCCAAGAAAGGGTTTCTCCCCTTTAGACACGGAATCTCTCTGTCAAGAGATCAATCCCCAAAAACGACTGATGAGATAGAAAAGATGAATGCGGTCCCTTATGTTTCTGCTGTAGGGAGTCTTATGTATACTATGCTATGTACTAGACCTGATATCTGCTTTGCTGTTGGCATGGTTAGTAGATTTCAGTCTAACCATGGTCGAGACACTGGACTGCTATTAAGCATATAATCAAGTACTTGAAGAGGACTAGGGATTATATGTTGGTGTATCACTCAGGTGATCTTGCACCCATTGGCTATACTGATTCAGATTTCCAGTCAAATAGAGACTCTAGAAAATCTACCTCATGATATGTTTTTACCTTAGGAGATGGAGACATAAGTTGGAGGAGCATCAAGCAATCATGTGTTGCTGATTCCACCATGGAAGCAGAATATGTGGCTGCATCTGAGGCAGCTAAAGAGGCTATTTGGCTCAGGAACTTTCTGAAAGAGCTTAATGTGGTTCCTTCGATTCAAGCACCAATTGTACTTTATTGTAATAATAGTGGTGCAGTTGCAAACTCGAAGGAACCAAGAAAGCATATTGAGCGTAAATATCACTTAATTCGATACATAACTCAGAGAGGTGATGCAAAAGTGTTGAAGATTGCGTCAGAGGACAATTTGGCAGACCCGTTTACAAAGAGCTTGACACAGAAGATTTTTGACAAGCATGTAGAAGGAATGGGTGTTAGAGTAGCAGACGCATGGTTATAAGTCTAAGTGGGAGATTGTTGGGATATACTATTAACCATGCGGTTTAGACATAGTATTATATTTTATTCTTTATGGAACAATTATTTATTTAATTTATTCAATTCAATAAAGTACTGTTTTAAATAGATCATTTGTTACATGTGTGTCCTTTTAGTTATGTAGTAGACAATTTAGTATATGGAGTCTTAGCTCATGCACAGAAGATTAAATTGTTGGTTCTCATAATTAATAAACTATGTTCACAATCAAAGATATTGTTGGACAAAATATCTTGATGATTGTAGCACAAGATTATTGTATAATTTGTCTTGATTATGGGAGTAGTTTTACTCCAACTTCTTGTGCTAGTATACTTAGTGTATATTGAACGGACCAAGTAGAGAAAAGATATTTTTGTACTGAATATATAAACATTTTTCTCTAATTCATTAAATGAGCTTATACTCCTAATCTTGATATAATTATTATGATAAATGTAATTTGTTTATTGTTTTGATTTATCAAAAGGTATGACTTTATTTAGAGATAGTATATGCCTAATAGATTGGACAACAACGAATAACAATTGTGAATAATAATTAGTTGATAGAATCCATGACTCGGTTTTGGGTTTGATGATACCCCTTTATGTAAGCTTATAAATTTTCATGTGAAAACTCAGCCGGTGGATTTTGTATCCGTCGCATGAAATGGTTTAAGCGGAATTATAAAGGATTTAATTAGTTAATTGAATTAAATTTTCAGTGATTTAATTTAATTAACTGGTATTTGAAATCTTAATATGGGGAGTTAAAGTAAGTGTTGATGAATTTCGAAATTCATATTGAGGAGTTCAATTGTAGTTTTTAGTCGAATAAATTGCAATTTATAGTAAGAATTAATTCATGCTAATTTTGAATTAATACTATAATTAGTAGCCTCTTATTATTTCTGTGATCTCTGCTATGCCTAGTAAAAACCTGGACAGACTTGGGTAAAAAGTAGCTTGGGAGAAAAGTTATCCTTTTGAGTTAGAGTAGGATTCTACTTGTAGAATCCTACACATTTTTTAGCCCTATCATGGCTTAATTTTGGATCTATTAAAGGAAGACTAGTTTTACCTAATTAATTACCTTTCAGTTGTATTGTTCTTGCTCACCCAATAGCAAAATCGTCCAAGGTTTTACTAGGCAAATAGCAGAAGACTGCAGCCTTGGATTCTTGCTGCTTGGAAGGTTTGTGCAACTACTTCAAGAGGTTAGTGCTTCTAATTTCGTCATTATTGCGTTGTCTAGTTCACACGTATTTGTTACTGAATTGTATACTTGCTTCTGCTACGCATGTTGTAACAGAGATCTTACTCATTCCGTCACAATCTTGATAATAATTTTTTAACCTTATTCGAGCCACTATTATAACTTTGTTTAAATTGGTCGAAGAAAAATTGGAGTGTTAAGGGTAATTGGGCAGAACAAGTTAAAGCTGTAACCGACTCCTAGTAATAAGGAAATAACACTCAAGTTTTGCCCCCAAGGCTTTCGTCTTCCAAGTGGGCTGGACTTCTATATTTATACTGGCCCGCCTATCCGAGAGGCCCATTATATAAAACTCACTAATTAGGGAAACTTACACAAATGTCCCAAATAAATCTCAACTTACCAACCTCTAGTCATTAATTATAGACTTACCAAAACTAGCCAATAAAAATTAAAAATCTAAATAATAGGGTTCTTTCTCTCAAAGAATTACATACAAAAATCACCTTCCATAATTTTAAGCGTGATTAGCAACATTGGATACACGATGGAAAGGAAATTTCATAGACGGGGTAACAAATAAGGTGATGAAATACAAAAATCTATACAATATTCTAAAAATCTAAACGAAAAAGGAACTTTTTCAATTGGTATAGTTGAAATTCATTGAAAATATATAGATAACTCAATATACAAAATTTGAGAAAGATTGGAGGTGATTTGAACTAGTTTTGTATCAAAATTCGCAATTAAATCGAGTTCAAAAAGGCCTTCTGCAACACATGTATCAAACATGTATCACGCATGTATCTCACACACATGTATACATGGATATACATGTGATCACAGTTGATACAAATTTGATACATATGTGATACACAAATGATACATAGTGTGATACACATATCATTGTTTTTCATGTTCAGTTTTTCCACCTCAAAAACTTTACCAAATAATCCTAAAACTGAGATTCAAGCTCCTTAAGTTGTTCCCAATATATTCTAATAACACCCACTCAAAATGAAGCAAAATTTTGATTTTCTTTTTGCTACAAATAACTAATTGCCTAATTTGGCTAATATTAGTAATATTTTGTGAATTGGCCAATTTTTGTAATGAGCTACTTATAAATGGACATAGCTGGTAATTTTTCCACTAATTAATCGTACTAAAGCTACATAATACGAAGCTGGGCTTCTGGGCTCAATACAAGAATATGTCCATTTTTAAGTAGTCTATTACAAAAATTACCCAATTTATAAAATATTACTAATATTATCCAATTAGCTATTTGTAACCAAAAAAGATTAAATTTTTGCTTTCTTTTGAGTGGGTGTTATTAGAATAGATTGGATACATCTTAAGTAGCTTGAATCTCATTTTTGAGATGATTTGGTGGAGTTTTGTGGTGGTTTGAAATGAAATTTTGAAGTAGAAGATGATCATGAAAAAAATAATAGGTGTACCACATTTTGTGTCACATATGTATTATATTTGTATCAAATGTGTATCACATGTATACCTATGTGTGAGATACCTGCGTGATACATATTTGATACATGTGTCGCTGAAGAATTTTTTAAGTTCAATTTTAACTACGAATTTTGATACCAAATCAGTCCAAATCACCTCCAATCTCCTCATATTTTTTAAGTTCAATTTTAGATTTTTGGAATGTTGTGTATATATATTGTAACGACCCGACTCGTTGTCTCATGTATCTCCGCCCCGTTTTCCCCATTTTATGCTTTTATATGTTTCATTATATGTGTTTGGTGAATTTGAAGTAATTCGGATAAAGTTTGGTTAGAAATGAGACAATTAGTCTCCTTAAGAGAAGGTTAGTTTAGAAAAGTCAACCGGATGTTGACTTATGATATAGAGGGCTCGGAATGGATTTTCGATGATTCGACTAGTTTCGGGTGATGATTTGTGACTTAGGAGTGAAATCGGAATTTAATTTGGAGGTCCGGTGTAGAATTAGGCTTGAATTGGCGAAGTTTGAATTTTGGCGAATTCCGGTTGATAGGCAATATTTTGATCCGAGGGTCGGAATGGAATTTCGAGATTTCAGTAGCTTCGTTAGGTTATTTTGGATATGTCTGCAAATTTTCAGGTCATTCGGACGTCGTTTGGTTGGGTTTTTGATCGAATGTGAGTTTTGAAAATTTAAAGAAAACTTGGGCCTTGATTTGATGATATTTGAGGATTTTGATGTTAATGATAGTATTTCTATGGTTCTAGCAAGTTTGAATAAGTTAATAGAACATATTTTTGCTTTTGGTTGAGGTCCCGGGGGCCTCGGGGTAATTTCGAGTGGTCAAACGGACCAATCTTGGCATTTGGGAGTTGCAGAAATCAGCTGAAGTATTGCAGAGAAATTTGCTCTATGCGATCGCATAGGAGGTTGGATAGGGGTCTTGTTTTGCTCTATGCGGTCGCAGTAAAGGTTGTGCGATCGCATAGGTTCGGAAGATAGGTCAGTGCGTTCGCATACGGCTGGTTGCGATCGCGTAGTGTAATTTGGGCCTGGGGTCCCTGGCAGTGTTTTGTTCTATGCGAACGCGGGGATGTAAGTGCGATCGCATAAGAGAAATTGTGGAGGCTGGATTTTTGTGCTATGCGATCGCAGTGGTAGTGATGCGATCGCATAGAGTAAATTCCTGGAGTTGGGAATAAAGGTTATAAACATTTCATCCGTGAACCAAACCCATTTCTCACCATTTTTAGCAAGCTTTGGGAGCTTTTGGACGGGAATTGAAGGGTGTTTCGACTGCGAATCATTTGAGGTAAGTTTTATGAGTTAAATACATGATTTTATTGAAGAATCATCCTTGAAATTCATGAAAATATAGCCAAATCATATGAAATTAGGGCTTGAAGTAAAAATTCTAAATTTGGGATTTGAGAGACCATTTGTGGTCTGATTTGGGTGTTCTTGATATGTACGGACTCGTGGCGAGACGAGTATTCCGGAAATATGAATTTCATAATTTTTTGAGAAGTGGGTCCGGGGCTCGGGTTTTGCTAGTTTCGAGATTTTTGTTATATTTCGATTGTTTTCGATTGGGTGTTGTCCCATTAGCATATTATGATATATTTGTACTGATTTTGGGTTAGCTTTGACGCGCGTGGAGGCCAATTTGAGGGGCAAAGGCGTCACGAGCGAGGAATTTCACCGGTTCGAGGTGAGTAATACTTGTGAATGATATCCTGAGGGTTTGAAACCCCGGATTTGCACATCATAGTAGTGTCCTGTGGTGACATGCACGCCGGATATGAGCGTGGGATAGAGCACCGTTGGGGATTGTGACTTGGTCCGTCCTGGTTGTCGATTTTACTGCGTGATTGACTGAAAACTACTTGATGCTATCATGAGTTGGGCTGATTGCCATATTTTTGGGCTTCATGCCGATTATTTGAATCCTTCAGGGATTGATATCACTGTTTTTGCATTTCGTTGCATATTATTTGATCTCAGTCCAAGGTTCTAAATACTGTTTTGCAAATTCAGCCATCTTTCTAAGATTTGAAAACTTAAATGATATTTTACTGACGTTTTGAGCTGAGAACTGCTATTTTACTATTGCCTAAGGGGCTTATGTGCATTGCTGCACTGAGCATGGAGCGGGCTGCGCACCGCAGCAGTATTATGTGTGCATTTCTGGACTGAGATATGGATCGGGCTGTGTGAGCACGTGATTTTTACCCCAAGTAAATGAATTCCAAAATCAAAATAAAATAATTTTGTTTGCTATTGTGTGAAATACCAGTGTTTGTTAATTGGTTGAAATAAAATTTGAATGAAGATAAGAAGGGAATTAATTAGAAAATGTCGTTAAAAATTGTAGAACAAATGCTAGGAAATTTGGAAAATAAATCAAAAA
>MDKF010167007.1:0-47134 GCA_026770625.1 Nicotiana glauca
TCAAATCACGTCAAATTAACTTCGTTTTACAAAAAATTTAGCAGACAAGTCATAAATAGTGAAAAGAACCTATTCTAAGTTCTGGAACCGAAAATAAAACCTGGTAGCAACAAGTCAACCAATAGACAAACATAGGAATCCTCTAAACCTGCAAATTACTAGTTTTCCACAAATTACGTTAAATCAAGTTAAGGACTTTCCAATTCAATTTTGCACGCATGCCCAATTTCCAAATCACGATACAGACCACTGAAATTGTCAAAACAATAATCCAGATCCGTGTACACAATAAAATGGACTATAGTCAACTCGAATCATTTTTAAAGATAAAATTAACATTTACTTTAATTATTTACATAAAAATATTCTGGAAAAAGACACAAATTGTGCTTGCAAATTGAGAAACATTAAATGGAGCTATTCAAGATCTCGAAACATAGAAATGAAGGTTAAAACTCAAAATGACCTATCGGGTCATCACAATTATAATATTTGATTATTTTATCATTTCTATTTTACTGAAAATTTAAGTACTGTAATATATTTTACTAAATCATAATTGTGAATTCATCAAAAATATAAAAAGACAAGCCTTTTATCCTTTTTTAATAACACCTAACAATATTTTAAATAATTATTAATTTGTGTTATATATATATATATATATATATGCACATACATTTTTACGTCATCGCTTGATATTCTTGTTTTTTAGTTTTCTTCCTTTACCAATTTAATTAGTATACATTATCTTCAATGACCCGACCGATCGTTTTGAGGTATGGTACATCGTTATGTGGTTTTAGGTCTTTTGTAGCTTCGCTTTATGTTTTATGACTTGTACGCATAGTTGGAATCGAATTTCAGGAGGTTCGGAGTTGATTCATATGAAAAAATCTCAATTCGGAAGCTTTAAGTTGGAAGTGTTGAACAAGGTTTGACTTTTGATTAAACGACCTTGGAATCGGTATTTGAATATTCCAATAGGTTTGTAAGATGATTTCGGACTTGAGCGTATGTTCGGGTTGAGTATCGGGTGGTCCGGAAGTATTTCGGCAGTTATTGTGTAAAGTTGACATTTTGAAGGTTTTAGAATTACTTAAGACTGATTTGAAGTGAACTTTGAGTTTATTGATGTCTGTTTGGGATTCCAAGCCTTGGAATAGGTTCGTATCATGATTTGTGACTTGCACATAAAGTTTGGCATCATTCAAGAATGTTTAAGTATAATTCGGACGCGTTCGGCAAAGTTTGAAGGTTTGAAAGTTAAAAGAAGGGTTTTGATTGTCGATTTGTAGTTTGGATGTTTTCTGGTGTGATTTGATGCCTCGAGAAAGTTTGCATCATGTTTTGGGAATGGTTGATATAATTGGACAGGCCTCAAGTGTGTTTTGGATGGGCGACGGGTCATTTCGCTATGTTTGAGCAGCTTTTTGTTAGATCTGGTGCGACCTTCTTCACGATCCCGAAGAAAGGGACGCAATCGTGAAGAAAGGGATGTGATCAGGAAGAGCAAAGTGTTGTTCCTGGCCTTATAAATCACGACCGCAGAAGGAAATTTGCGATCGCGTAGAAGGAAGTTCTGCTGTCAGTGGTCTGACTTCGGGAGCTTATATCATGCAATCTAAAAGGAATTTGGAGATGACCTAAAAATAAAAGTCGTAGCCATCTAAATATTTTATTCCGAAAATCAAGTCATTTTTCATTTGAAATTTTGTGCAAAATATTATGTCTATTATACCGAAGGATGTCTGCTAAGATAAAATATGGGTACATCGCGATCGCGATGAACGAAATGATTCTGGAACTTTTGTTAATCGCGATCACATGAACAATGACCGCGATCGTGAAGTGGGAGGCTTGGAAGGTGTATTAAACATCTAATTTCCTGATTTTGATCTCATTTCATCAATTTTAAGTTCTTGGAGTTCATGTAAGGGGTGATTTGGGATGATTCTTGAGGATCATTTTCGCCATATGTCATCAGATAAATTATTCACACTTTTTTCGAGTTAAATACATGGGTTATATATGTATTTTAACATGATAATTAAGTAGAAATTATGGAATTTTTTGAAGAAAGCCTAGACATGGAATTTTTAAATTTTGACCACAAAATTAGACATGGAATTAGAAATAAATTATGTATTTGAGTTCATGGTCTTATGGATAATGTTTATCTTCGAAAATTTTTTGAATCCGGGCACGTTGGCCTGAGGGTTTACTTGGTTGACTTTTGGAGCGGAGTTGAAAATTATTGTAAACATATTAATAATGAGTATGGGAGTATACTTTTATTGGTTTGCAAGTTGTTTAACTAGTTTCAGATGGATGGGCATTGGTTTGAGGTGTTAGAGAGGATTTGGAGCAAGTTATGGAACTTCGTTGTGAGGTAAGTCTCATGTCTAACTTTGTGAGGAGGATTGTACCCCGTAGGTATTAAACTTTTTATGTGCTACTAGTTGTGGGTGCAACTGTCATGACCCAAATTTTATTACTGGTCGTGATGGCACCCAACCCCGTTGTCAGGCAAGCCAACTCTACATATTAGTGAGTTCTTATTTTACTTTACCAACATAGTTCCGATAATTTGTTCATTAGAATAAAAAAAGGGATAATCGGTAACGTATGATAATAATTATACAAACAAAAAGAATAGTATACCAATGTGTGTGCCAAGACATGGTGTCACAAGTATATGGACATTTAGTAGAATACACAAAAGAATAAATCTTTCCTACTGTCTGAACTAGAATAGACAACCAAAAGAACAGAGAGACTCCATCGCGCTGCAGAACGGCATAGTAAGGGAGAAGCTCATTGTGGAATCTCAGGGCTCTATTAAGAATGCGCACCAGACTGATAGCCAGATGTACCTGCCTCAAACCCTGTACAATTAACTACAAAATCTTAGTATGAGTACATAAACAAAATGTACCCAGTAAGTATCCCGTCTAATCTCGAAGAACTAGAGACGAGAGGTCGACTTGACAATTACTAGGGACAAATAATATAAGAAAGTGTTATGCTAAGCATGTATGTCACAAATAAATAACAATTTATAACAAGAAGTAATAGGTCCTTTTCTAGATAATATCGCAATTAGCCATTTATATTTCAAGGTATTTAACAAAGTTCAATTCACAGAAAAATACCGAGCAAGAAGCATGCGCAAATAGTGCTGAGCTCGTACAACCTAATCCAACATAAGAATAAAGTGTGCACTGTCGGAGGGTCAAATGGTGTGAACCATATATGTATTTATTACCCCGCTCATAAATCATATATGCGACGCGGTCAAATATGATTAAACACAACAAACATTCAGATAGGGATATATTCGGGAAGCAATTACTCAAAGAATGTAAATTTCTCTTTAAAAGGCCAAGGAAATGAAGTTCCTCTTTATAATTTCATTTACCACATTCAACATGATTTAAGCAATCCAAATTGACCATAAAGTTACAAAAATGTCACAAAAAACATGAATTTGGGTCCTAGACTACCCGAACATAAGCATATTAGTGGCTACGCACGGACTCTCGTCACCTAGTGTGTACGTAGCCACCACATTTAGTGATAAATTATTCAATTATTTCACCTATTAGGGACAATTCCCTCTTACAAGGTTAGAAAGGAGACTCACCTCGCTCCAAAGCTTGCTTCCAATATCAAGAACGTGCTCAAACCCTCAATTTAGAGCCGAACGATCCAAAACTAATTAAACGAGGTAGGAGGGAAAATCCGTTTCTATGGATTCACTTCTGCGGAAGACTAGCCGCTTCTGTGACTTTGGGCTTGGTCTGCCTTAGCCGCTTCTATGAGAGGACGACAACTTCTGCGGTCTCGCACATGCGGCTGACCAACCGGAAGTGCGGTTATGATAGAAGATTGGAGCTTCAGCTCCTTTCCAAATTTTCCAACTTCACCCGAGCCTCGTCTGATTGATGCACGGGGCCTACAGGCCCAGTCCGAATAAACCAACAAGTTTGAAATCATAAAACGGACTCGCTTGAACCCTCATAACACCCGAAACAACACTAAATCAAAGAATTACCCCTAAAACCAATTGAATCAAACTTATGAACCTCAAGTTCTTCAACTACTTCAAATGCGACGAAACACCCTTACACTACTCGGATTGATAACAAACTTTGTGTGAAAGTCTTAAATTCCATACATAACTATTCATGGTCTCAGAACTCCATTCGGACCTCGATAACACAAAAACTCGCTGCAAACCAAATATTTAAGAATTTCAAAATCCTTAAGGAATCAACTTTCACTATTATGCACCAATACGCTCTCGGTCATCTAAAACCCGATCCAAACATACGCCCAAGTCAAAAATAATCATAAAAACTTGTTGGAATCCACAAATCCAAATTCCGCGGTCATTTTCTCAAAACATTTACCGAAGTGAAACTTGGCATTTAGGCCAACCATACGGAACCAAGTGTTCCGATTTCAACCCAAACTCTTCCAAATCCCAAACCAACCATCCCCGAAAGTCATAAATCGGTAAAAGTAAGTACAGGAAGTCTTATTTAGGGGAACAAGGTTCTAAAAAGTAAAACAATCAGTCGGGTCGTTACAGCTACGTACGCACGAGGTGACGAGAGTCCGTACGTAGCTTAAAGCATATTTATGTTCGGGTAGTCTCAGGACATTATTATGTAATATATAAATTATTTGAACTCATTTGGCTAGATTAATTAACTGCATTTATAATTGAAATTGATTTGGGAATATATTAGGCCGAGCTTTATCACCTTGAGTTGTTTGGCGAGATATTTGGTAAACGGTAAAAGTCATGTTTACTTTATGCTCCTGCACCTTTGTTTTCAGATCGCGACTCATAATTCGATATATTTCTTCCTTTACTATGGATCAGGCCAAACGCCTTGGCAGTATATTGAGTTCAATCTTTTGTTCGCGCCGGTCGACCCTCAGCAGTGTACACACCACTCTGTATCAGGTCATACAACCTCAGCATAATTGTGTGTTATACTGCTAGTAGTGCGAATATTCATGAGACCCCCCTTATATTTAGGCATGGCATTTTATATGGTAATTATTATTCGTTTGAGATTGCACGTGATATTTCAGATCTTTTGAGATGGCACATGAAATTTGTGAGATTTATATCGTTAAAAGAATTTTTTGGAGGATTATGTTAGTTATAGGTTTTATCTCACTATTATTGTTGTGCTTCATATATGTTATGAGTTATCATATTCAATTATTAGACCACTAGTAAATGTCTATTTCACCCCTCGTCACTACTTCTTTGGGGTTAGGCTAGATACTTACTAGGTACGCATTGATTTACGTACTCATGTTATGCTTCTGCACTAAATGTGCAAGATCTGACAGGTTCATTTGGTCGGCATCTTGGTGCGTAGGCGCAACTGCTGAGGAGACTTTATGGTGAGCTGCTTTCTATGTTGCGCTCCACAGCCCATAGAATCTCCATCATCTTTATTTACTTTATCGTGTCTATTTTATATTCCAGAAAGATATTGTATTATTATTTCACTCAAATGTAGACGCTCATGCACTTGTGACACCAAATTTTGGGTTGTTCTAGAAGTTGTTTGTGATTTTGCTTAATATTTACACACTTTTGTTATCTATGTTATTTAAATTGTAAGTTTTCTTGATTTTAATGCATTGATTTCTTTATCTAATAAAATTCATGATTTTGAAATAATAAAATGCATAATTAAGTTGGTAGTTCAATATTGGCTGGCCTACTGGCGATATTGGGTGCCATATCGACCTATAGTGGGTTTTGGTGTATGATAGCTTGGTATCAGAGCACTAGATTCACTTAGATCTCACGAGTCATGAGCAGGTCTAGTAGAGTGTTGCAAATTGGTACGGAGACATCAGTACTTATTTTTGAGAGGCTACATGGTCGTTACGAGAACTTACCTTCTTTTATTCCTCATCATGCGATATGATTTTGTTGAAGCTTATGCCTTCAGTTTTTTCCTACTCATTCGTACGGGACATCATGCACTATTTATCAGTTCTGCACCAACGAGTTGTGAAAATGCTACAGATGCGGGCGGGATGTTAGTCCCTGAGTATGCAGGTGGACTATTATCATTGCCCTGTGGAGGAGTGTTATGTCATTTCATCCCAGTATAAATGTTGCCTACGGTTTCGAGGCTATGGACAATATATTGTGATGTTCATGCATTATTATCGTATAGTACCAGTGTGAATTATAGGATGCTCAGTTGTGTGTCGCGGAAATGAATGATTTGGGATGAGTATTAATCGGTTTAAGATCGGGAGAATCGATATTTGATTCCAGTAGAGGAGAGGCAATTAGACTGTAAATGTTCAGTCATTTGTTGATGCAGTCGCAAGATTAGATATTTCCTAATTTAGTGGAACTCTTGCTAATAATCTTGTGTCGTCGTCATTGTTTGAATGTATTAAGGCACATTCGTGTGATGGTCTTCTTTGGTTTTCTTTTAGGGCAGGGGATTATGCAATGGTGTCTGAAAGGCAGTTATTAGAGATGCTGATGTGTGGTGGCTTCGGGGTCAGATCGGTGCTTTCAGTGTTTAATGGTTTGCGAGGGATGATCTTTACGAAGGCTCAGAGTTTGCGGCATTTATTAGTTTGAGTGCTGTAGAAATGGATTATGATTTGAGACAGAATTTGGGCAGCCAAAGATCAAGAATGACATGGTGGTTGGTGTCTCGCGGAGGTTGAATATTTTGATATCGAGTAGTTTGCTTCAAAAGATGGTTAACTCAGAGTAGCATATCATATGGATTTATTGGTAGGATGGCCACATGCTTCTAGAAAGCTTGGAACAATTATGGCCATGTTAAACAAGGTACTAAATCTGTATGTTTTATTCGAGATGAATGCTTTGTGCTTCAAAAGTTTGAATATGATGGAAAGCGTTTGCTTGGGATGTAATATGACTTCGAGTTTTGGATGCATCGTTGGACCTTCATTTAGTATTGATATGAAAGAACGGGCACTTTCGACTAGTGGGCGAGCATGGGATCAAGAGGATTAACTAATGTTGTGATGGCTGTAATCAGGGCAATGTCATTGGATGATGTCGATATGGAGACACGCATGTGGGCTATCTACTGTGAGGTTTTAGGAGTTGTATGATTTTCTTTCCAAAATGAAGTATGTACTACGATGTGAGCTGGGAACACTTGAATAAGATAGTGTAACAGTCAAGAGGTCGAGTGTATGTTTGGAATGGTAATTCGATTTCTTTCATGCAGGTTCAACAAGAGAGTGAGGAATTTTGCGGAGTGATAGTGCGAAATCATGGTAACCAAGGAGGAGAAGTCATTGTTAATTATGGATTTATGTAGTTGTGGCTTGACGTTAAGTGAGGGATCCCACCGTCTACGATTGAGTCATGTGGTTATGTGCCTTGGCAGTATTGGGTTATTGGTACATTGGTGGATTAGTTATGATTACGGAAAGAGAGACATCAAATTTCTTCTTTTGGGGTATTTTTGTGCTACCTGAGCACTGGTTGCTAGCTACATATTTAGGACCAAGTCAGAGTAGTTGACTCTCAATAATGGTTGTACTGGGTTCAAGAAGTAAAGTACGATGCCTAAGGATTTTTGAGTTCGTCGTGTGATTAAGGAATTAGTTTATCAGCAAAGTGTGAAAGAGGCTTGGAGTATTTCTATGAATGTTATCGGATATACGGTGTGATATTGAGAGATAGAGGAAACAACTTTGGTTCGCAAGAGGTCTTTCATAATTGGTGTATAATTTGGAGATACTATTGACTGCATAAGGATGGTATGAGATAGCTGATGGGTATTAAGACGATGTAGTCTTGAGATTTGGGTCAATCGGGTTGTGTGGTGTTTGAGTTCCGTTATGTGTTTGAGTAGACTGTTTATTTTGAAGGCAAGTCAAGAGTAAATTGGAAGATCTTGAGTCAGTTAGTAGTGGTTTATCAGTATGGTTGTGGAAATAATCAGTTCCTTCGAGGTGGTAGGGCTATATAGGTGATTTATGGTTATACATATGGTCTTGACAGCCACAGTAATCTGATCGATTTGGAGGTATTTTATTTTGATAGCTTTGTTTTGTGTAAATGAATCTCAAAAGAGTTGTGGCAGTTTGACGACGACTTGAGGTTTGCATATTCTGCGGTTATAGGAATTTGGTTGTATGTTGCAATTGTTCCTTTGAAATGTGTTGAGCGAAAGGGTTGTAGATGGTAAAGTTTTATTATATTGGTGGTTAGGAGTTATGCTAAAATTATTGTACTCTCAATAGCGACATGATAGGTGCAATGAGCGGCATAGAAATTGGATGTTAAGCATCAAGGTTGCGGTTCGGTATTGATCAGACTATCTCGAGCTCGGAGGAGCGGGGGAGGATTTTAGATGTTCGGAGTACGCTGGCACTATTTTCGGGTATCATGAGGATGGTATGTTTTGTGGTAGGATGGGTTAGTATTGAAATGCAGATGTTTGGCTAGTATTATAGAAATAACATGGTCGATGGCCATTAACATTCAAATTTTACTACCTGGTATGGATGGTTGTGGGAGTACATCTCACAAGAAGATCGTATAAGTGTGATGTGTCAGTCATTCGATTGTTAAAGATTGAAATCAAGTATGGAGATTTTGATACTGTCACCAATGGGAGAAGTTAGGACTGAGAGGCGCTCTATTTCTTGGGGTGTGGACTGTGGGAGTTTGTTTCGGATTTGATGGCTGCTCGTATGTGTCATGAATATGGTTATTATGGATCCTTGAAAGGTTTTAGCCCAGTATGGGTTGATCAAAATTGGCTTGAGGTCCGTTAGTAGATCTAATGTGAATGTATGTTGTACATCAGGTCAGATATGTTCATTCAGCGTAGCATTGCTTATGGAGGAGTCTTCAGGTGTTGGATGTTATTCATGTCGTCAGCTATTCTATGTAATACTCTATTATGCCATGTTGGTTGTGAGACGACTTGATTATTCGCACATGTGTTGTGATCCCATATAGATTGTTGTGTAATATGAGCAAGATGGGTCTCTAGATGCAGGTCGCTTGTTGCACCTTAGTCGTGCAAGAGTTTTATAGCGCATGGCGTTATCCTTCTCCCCAGGGTTGTATTCATGCACTTAGCATGCTTGTGGTCGATATTCGCGTATTTTGTGGGTATGAGCATTATGGCTTGATGGGTATTTCTTTATCTATTGTTATGTGTGGATCTAGTGGAATGTCGCCACAGGTATGTTGATTGGATCGGGTTTCGTACCGCAATAGTGTCATATATAGACCGAACTGCATGCCGCAATAGTGTCAGGTTTGGATCGAGTTGCACACCGCAACAGTGTCATGTTTGGATCGGGTTGCACGCCGCAACAGTGTCATGTTTGGATCGGGTAACGGTTTCACGTTTGGATCGGATTGCACGCTGTAACGGTGTCATGTGTGGATCGGGTTGCACGCCGCAACACTGAGAGTTGAGTGTAGTTCCTTTTACTTATTTTGTGTGCCTTGTTTCTCATCTCTAAGATAGATTCATAGAATCTTTTTGGTCATTTTATTTGTTACATGGGCTTATTGGTTCTTTTCCAGAGTTCGTTCTTCCTTGTGGGTCACATTCTAGTGTTTAGCTTACTGGCGCATTAATGGCATCATATGAGATTTTTGGCGATGTTTGAGGTAGCTTATTGCCCAAGCAGATTGTACTAGGTGAGACGAGGTTATTGAAACTGAAATCAATGCAACCGAATTTATATAAGGTATATTACAGGGAAAAAATTACTATACAGTTCAGAATGAGGCAAGAGTGCTTGTTGAGCATAAGACTCAAGGATTTACTGATTTGGCTAGTGGTTATGAGCTTTTACATATCATTTTCATCGTTGCAGTATTGTGAGGGTTGGATCAGGGCTTATGCGCATATGAGGTGTACTACGGGCATTTGGTTAGTGAATTTCCAGCTTTTATGGTTGGAGGATGTCATTATGAGCATACAAATTATGCAGTGCATTATGTTGTTTCAGCATGGGTGTATGATCATATTTGGTATAGTGGTCGAGATTGATATGTTGTTCGTATGTTAGAATCGGGTCTTGTACTGAATTTGGGATGTTGAAATTTTGTTCTAAGGCTTGTGCGCTAAGGTAGCAAGAATGATCTTCAATCAGGCTCGGGCTAATGAATTCACATGGGTTGTGGTGGAAGGGGGAGGTTCACAAGTTGTTGAACGGTGGTTTTGGGCAATTCCGGAGCAATATTTTGTACGTTCGAGGATGAACATATGTTAAAGTAGGGGAGAATGTAACCACCCGACCGGTTGTTCTGAGCTTTAGTGTATCGTTCGGCGGTTTGAGGCCTTGAGTAGCTTCACTTTATGTTTTATGACTTGTACGCGTAGTTTAAATCAAATTTTGGGAAGTTCAAAGTTGATTTGGATGGAAAATTCACAATTCGGATGCATTAATTTTGAAGAGTTTACCAAAGTTTGACCGCGATCTGGAACTTTTGTTGGAACTTTTGTTCATCGCGATCGAATGGATAATGACCGCGATTGCGAAGAATGAGACATGGAGGGTGTATTAAACATATAATTTTGTGATTTTGAGCTCATTTCATCACTTTTAAGTTTTTGGAGCTCATGTGGATCGATTTGGGATGATTCTTGAAGATTATTTTCACCATATATCATAAGGTAAGTTATTCCTATTTGTTTAGAGTTAAATACATGAGTTATGTATGTATTTTAACATGGAAATTTGATAGAAATTATGAAATTTTTGGAAGAAAAACTAGAAATGGTATTGTTAGATTTTGACCACGAAATTAGACATGGAATTAGGAATAAATTATATATTTGAGTTCGTTGTATTATGGGTAATGTTTATCTTAAAAAATTTTCAGAATCCTAGCATGTGGACCCAAGGGTTGACTTGGTTGATTTTTTGAGCGAAATTAAAATTATTATAAATTGATTAATTATGAGTATGGGAGTATATTTTTATTGGTATGCACGTTGTTTAACTAGATTCGGATCGATGGGCGTTGGTTTGAGGTGTTAGAGAGGTGTTGGAGCCGGTGCTCGAACTTCATTGTGAGGTAAGTCTCTTGTCTAACTATGTGACGACGAATTTGCCCCGTAGATAAAAATTGTTATGTGCTACTAGTTGTGGGTGCTACATACGCACGAGGTTATGAGAGTCCGTACGTAGCTAAAAGCATCTTTATGTACAGGTAGACTTAGGATTTTATTATGTAATACTTAATTTATTTGAACTCATTCTGCTAGATTAATTAAGTGAATTTATAGTTGAAATGGATTTCTGAATATATTAGGTCGAGCTTTATCACCTTGAGTTGTTTGGCGAGATATTTGATAAACAGTAAAAGTCATGTTTACTTTATGCTCCTGCACCTGTGTTGTAAGCACGTGACTCGTAATTTAATAAGTTTCTTCCCTTTTCTGTGGATCGGGCCGAACGCCTTGACAGTATATTGAGATGCATCTCCGGTTCAAGAGTCGGCCCTCGGCAGTGTACACACCACTCTGGATCAGATCATACAACCTTGACATAATCGAGCATTGTACCGCTAGCAGACGGAATATTCATGATATCCCCTTCTATTAAGTCCTGACATTTTATATGTATTCCTTATCCATTTGAGATTGCACGTGATATTTTAGATCTGTTGAGATGGCACATGAGATTTGAGAGATTTATATCGTTCACAGAAATTTTTGGAGGATTATGTTAGTTACAGTTTTTACCTCACTACTACTGTTGTGCTTCATATCTGTTATGAGTTATTATAATGATTTATTGGACAACTAGTAAGTGTCGATATCGACCCCTCGTCACTACTTCTCTGGGGTTAGGCTAAATACTTACTGGTTTCGTGGTGATTTACGTACGCATGCTACACTTCTACACTATATGTGCAGGATATGACAGGTTCATTTGGTGGTCATCTTTGCGTGTAGGCGCAACTGCTGAGGGGACTATATAGTGAGTTGCTTCTATGCTACGAACTGTAGTCCACAAAGTCGCCATATTATTTATTTACTTTATCTTGTCTATTTTATTTTCCAAACAGAAGTTGTATTACTATTGCACTCTTTAGTAGACGTTCATGCACCATGACACCGGGTTTTTGGATGTTCTAGAAGTTGTTTGTGTTTTTGCTTAGCATTTAGACACTTTTATTATCTATTATATTTAAATTGTAATTTATCATGTTTTGAATGCGTTGATTTCTTTATCTAATACAATTCATGATTTCAAAAATAATTAAATACATAATTAAGTTGGTAGTTCACCGTTGACTTTCCTAACGGCGATGTTGGGCGCCATCACGACCTATAGTGAATTTTGGATCGTGATATTTTTCGACCATGACCTATTTTCTAACCAACTAGGGTTGAATAAGGATGATAATTAATTCTCTTAATAGTACGGTAGTAACATCTAAATATCCAGGTATATATATATATATATATATATATATATTACGACACAACCAGTCGTTTTAAGCTCTAGCGTGTCGTTCGGTGGTTTAAGTCCATGAGCAGCTTCATTTCAGATATTATGACTTGTACGTGTAGTTGGAAATTGAATTTCGGGAAGTTCGGTGTTAATTTTGAAAGAAAAATCTCATTTCGGAAGCTTTAAGATGGAAATTGACCAAGTTGTGATTTTTGAGTAAACGACCTCGAAATCGGGATGTGAAGGTTTCAGCAGGTTCGCATGGTGATTTCGGACTTGGGCGTATATTCGGATCGGATTTTGGATGACCCGGGAGCATTTCGGCGTCTATTGTGGAAGTTGGCATTTTTAAAGAAATTCATAAATTTGGGTTGAAGTTCATTTCAATGTTATCGGTTTTCGTTTGGGATTCCGAATCTTGGAATAGCTCCGTATATTGCGAGCGCGTAAGAAAGTGGATTCGGGGGTCCGTAGGTTATTTTGGTGTCATTTGGCGAAAGTTAGAAATTTGAAGGTTATTGAAGAAGTTTGACTGGAAGTGGACTTTTTTATATAGGAGTCGAATTCTAATTCCGGAAGTTGGAGTAGGTCTGTAATGTCGAATGTGACTTGTGTGCAAAATTTGAGGTTAATCAGGCATGACTTGATAGGTTTCGTCATCAAATGTAGAAGTTTGAAGTTCTAAAGTTCATTCAGGTTGAATTTGAGTGCTGTCATGACCCAAAAACCACTAGTCGTGATGGCACCTAACTCGATCCGTTTAGTAAGCCAACTAATATAAAAATACAACTCGACTGAGATTTTAGGAAAATAGAGAATACATAACTGATCGTTTACAAATTTATCCAACACCTGGTAGTACGAATAATGAGCTTCTAAGATTTTGAAATTTCAAACTGATACAAATAAATACACGTTCTATTTGAAGGTTACTTAAACAGAATAGCAATAAACTAGACTACCAAGGACAAATGGCAGTTATAACAAAACATATGAACAAATTCGGAATCAGAACCTGACGTCACCAGTAGCTCCACTCCAAAATCTGCACGGAACGTGCAGAAGTGTAGTATTAGTACAATTGACCCAATGTACAGGTAAGTATTTTGTCTAACCTCATCGAAGTAGTGACGAGGCTTTTAGTTAAAAATATGCTTATTGCTACGACATGTACAATGGATTAACAGTAAATTTGTTCAAAGTATAACGTGTAAAGGTATCATTTACAACTCGACAAGACAGTCAATAATTACTAAAAAGAAACTCGGTAAAATATATACGATCTTTCCTCGTATGAGAAGTATGTCCAAATTGTAAAAATGTTAAATCACATGGCACTGACCCTTCGAGCTTTTATCTCATCCTCACTATGCATAAAGAAATTTATATAACAATTCAATTAGCATGGCAACATCCTTCGTGCATTCAACTCATCTTTCTAAATGAACATATAACAGAACGAACCATATGACAGGAACACAATAATAGGAATTACAAAGTAGCAAATACACAAGTAACAACAGTGGACAAGGATACACATGTGAGCCACAGTAAAGGAGTAAGCGGAAAGCACGTGAGTGATAATAACAATTGGAAAACAAGGAATATCAACTTCGATTAACTAGCATATTGGAGGCCTGAGTGCAAATATAAAAATTAAGATGGAAACACATGATCTTTGCAAGTTAACAAGTAAGGGCATGAATGGCTAGCATGGTAGAAGGCTTAAACTAAAGTGCAACATAATAGATAGAACATGAATATAATTATAAAAGTAGGAAATAAGCACGGTATTCGCAAGTTAAGAAAGTAAAAGCCAAAGTGCAACAACAATTGAGATAAAGGTCAAGTACAGGATAATAACAACAAGACACACAAAATGTGTAGAAACAACAATAATAGATCAAGGTAAGGGCACAAGCATATAAACAAAAAATAGATATCACATCATAATGCATGTCCCTCATCCTCACCCGCAGGGACAATCTTTGTGCCATGGCCTCACAACAACATACAAGCATAACAATATAAATAAGATGGCACGGCATTACCATTCGTGCTTCTACTCTCAATAATGTGGCAGGACATCACCCTTCGTGCTTTTACTCTCAATATTGTGGCACGGCATCATCCTTCGTGCTTTACACTCTCCCTCACATGATAATATATAAACAATGGCACGGCATCACTCTCGTGCTTTACACACTTCCTTACCAAGCATATGCAGTATGATAATGACAAATAAGGCAGGAAGCATAAATGACATGAAGGAGAGTGTTTTAATGGATATTCCAAACAATTCCCAATCACAACCTTCCAAGTCAACAATGATTCAACAACACTCAAGAACCGTATTATTCAAAAACTTCCACAAATCTCACAAATGATCTACAACACAATTATATAGTCTAGTATCTCAAGAATATCGAGCGTAGTAATGTAGTAATGATTTCTCATAGAGATAACTGGATTAGACACATCAATGTATTCTTAGAATTTCCGTCAATTTTGATCATGTCAAAATAAGCTAAGTCTTGATTTCTCTCATTTAATATCATATTCTTGGTATCTAAGAGTCAAGTAAGGCATGAAGCAAGAGGTCATAAAATTTTACAAATATAAATGTAACATAATCTACCCCCTGAGCATGATTAACCCTAGCACATACATATACGCTCGTCACCTCATATATGTATCACCCTCACATGTGGCAACCAATGAAAAATAAGAGAAAAAAATCCCTCAACAAAGTTAGGCAAAATGCTTACCTCAACTCGGCTAATCCGTCACTCAATTTAGCCTTTTCCTCTACAAGTTTGCCTTTGATCGACTCAATCTAGCCAATGAACATTTGAATATACCACACAATGCAAGACAAAACAATTTCAATTAATAAAGCTATGATTTTGTACAATTTCTAAAAAGTCAACAAACGTAAAACCCCAGTCCCGCCCGGTCAAAACTCGGGTCGACGGGTAGGTCTTGACTACCCATAGCCTCACGAGTCCAATTATGTGTTTAGTTTTCAAATCCGAGTCATATTCGACTCACAAATCCTAAATTTTTTATTTTCAAAACTTTATCAAAATCCCCAAATGTTTCCATAGATTTCTTATAAATTTGATGTTAAATCTTGTATAGAATCATAAAACATAGTTGGAAATTGATTAAATATACTTACCCAATGTTTAGGTATGAAAATCCCTTGTCAAATTCGCCTCACCTCGAAGCTAGGGTTCAAAATTTTGAAAAATGAAGCAAAAACACGGAATACTCAGCACTTAACAGGTTGCAGATGTCGCATTTGCGACCGGACCCTCGCAAATTCGAACACTATATCGCAAATACAAACTGGAAGGCCTACTACTTAGGCCGCAATTGTGACCCATACTCCACAAATGCGATGGAAGGAGTTTCACAAATGCGGCAGAGTCCTTCGCAAATGCGAACTCTGACCAGCATCCCCGACTTCGCAATTGCGATGGCTGCTTAATAATACCAGTTGTAACATTTGCGATCAATACATCGCAAATGCGATGATATTAGTACCAGCAATCAAAAACTATGAAAAATTATTCCGAAACCAGTACGAAACTCACCCTAGTCCAAACCAAATATGCATGCAAATCTAAAAACTCTACACAAACTTGCTCACACACCCAAATCTTCAAAATAAATTTAAAACCATGAATCGGACGCCAAATCATGAAAATCAAACTAAACTTCAAGAACTTCTAGAATCGCAACCGAGCCTCCGAACCATAACAAATCACCTCCGATTGACTACAAATTTTGCACACATGTCACATTTGACATTAAAGACCTATTGGAACTTCCGAAATTGAAATCCGACACTGATATCAAAAAGTACACTCACAGTCAAACTTTTCAAAAATCCAACTTTCACCATTTCAAGCCAAATTCAACTATGGACCTCCAAATCACAATCCGGATGTGCTCCGAAGTCCAAAATCACCCAACGAAGATAACGGAACTGACAAAACTACATTCCCAGGTTAAATGCTAAAGAGTCAAATTTAGTCAACTCTTCCACCTTAGAACTCAAATCTAGAAGTGCATTCTTCCAAATCGATTCCAAATAACTTAAAAATCAATACCAACGATTTACGCAAGTCATAATACATCATGCGGAGATACTCGAGCCCTCAAGATACTGAGTGAAGTGTAGATTCCCAAAACGACCAGTAGGGTCGTTACATCCTCCACCACCTAAACACAAGTTCATCCTCGAATGTGCTAGGAGTCGTTCCAAAGCGATACAATCATGGGATAACCTTACTAAGCATAAACACGGGGGTGATCCTAGTTCACCCTGCTCCACATAAGCCTGCCAAAACAACACCATTAGAGATGATTGCTTCGACCTTGATCCTTAAATCTTAGAACTCCATCTCTACCATTCAGATTTCATTATAAGACCCGAATCCCATAGCCACACATTGTATAAGTCTGAACAAGCTGTATCAAGTCACAATCATCACAAAAGATTTAATCACATGATATACCATATCACTTAGACACTCACAGTAGGAACCGATGACCACCAGTACTGCCCAAACACAAATTCGGTGCCGATAGCAAACCTCATAATAATTAGAACCTTGTTAAGAACCTTCATACCCTACTGATGATAAAAGAAACACGCATAACCGCTTAACTACTCATCTGATCAATAAGCCAAGAAACTCACTTGCCTGGCCAAGGACATTGTCCACATCCTCAACAAAATATAGTGTTATTCTTCCAAACCTTCGTCGTCCCAATAGAACAGTGCAAATCTCAGGTCTAGAAACCTCATCTCAACAATACAAACAGATGCACTGATAAGCATCAACAATAATCATATGGAACCCCACGCAATCCGATTCCGTACACTAACAAGTAATAATTCAGATATGATAGATAATAGTAAGAAAAATAAATAAGAAAACTTCTAAGCAAGTTAAACAGGCAGGGAAATTTTAGTATTTTATTATGAACTATTCTTAACAAGGTGGAAGCAAAATACACGAAATAGAAATAAGGAGCCACATTTCATCATTGTATCATTGCGGCTTGCAACCTGATCCCATCATATCAATCCACATAGGGTACCCATCGAGCCATAATACCCAGGATCACTGATCTCCTGTGCGTCAACATCAAGCACAAAAAAGTGCACAAAATATAATTGTGGGGAAATCATTAGGAACAAATAATATAGAGAAAGACAAACACATTTATGGTGTAATAAGCTAAGCAACATCACAAGGCCACCTCGCCCATAGTGCCAAGAAATCTAAACTGGATCACAATATGCGTGCGAAAAATCATGTAACCCTCAAAACCCGCCATAGTATAAGAGAGAAACATATAACATAAACCAAGGCATGAATGACATCCATGCCACCTGATGATATACACATGGCAATAATAGCGCAAAACAAACAGGTCTGATCCGATACAGAATACACATTCTCATTATGCTCAAAATAATCCCCATACCAAATTATGATCTTCCTCAAACATGTAATAAACCTTCCAAAAGTCTACAGCAACCTTTCCATAACACCTACCATCAATCATCCAATCCTCAACATTTCTTCACAGCTGACAATTAAGGAATAGTCTTTCAGTTAGAATGTACAACCTTTGAGCCTCACGAATACCAGAATTTTCATACCTAATCTCAACAGCATTATTCAATGGCTGACATGTAACTCATACTCCGCCATCTCACGAAAAAACACCCATATTCAAAATACATGGCACCTGCCAACAGGCGAACTCTACTCTGATAGGAACACATAGTGTCAGCAAAACCTTAAACACCCAAAATTGTGAGTGCCATCAAGAAATCATATCCTTCCCTCTAAAATTTCTGCAATATTATACCTGCAAATTTCAACCCTACACGGTGCATCGCCTCTAACATGCTGCTCGCAACACTACGAAAATCTCATAGCCAACTCTGAACCATAAGCAAATTGAACACCGCATCAACAAAGAATCTTTCATTTAACCCAATCCAGGAAAACACCACCACATGCAATATAGCCTCTATACCTATAAAAAAACATCAACTCCGACCGTGGTCATATGATAAATTTTTCAGAACTCTTTAACACATAATCGAGGAATAAGAACCATTCGACTCTAACTCAACCAAGTTACGCAGACTGCTAACTCAAAAGTAACTCAATCTGATATGATCTCCCTGAGGAAACTTCCTGGGAACCCGATGCCATTTCTTGCATCACCCCAATATTGACTTGTAGACCTTTCTTGAAAAGGAACTACCGAGAATTCGATTACCATTCACTACTCCGTAGAAAAATTCAAAAGTCCTTAAATCCACTCATCTTATTCTGATCTTCAGTATGCAGCTAATACGCCTTGAGCAACCCGTGCTTCACTAGCATATGCCCATTCAAAGAAATAACCATGAAAGCTCTTAGTTTTGAAACTGCTACGACCCATGATCATACAATTTAATTGTCATTAGCAGCCTCCACCACTTAGCTCGAAGCCATAGAACACCTCATCAGCAACTCAAAGTACCATATCTTCACAGAATGCCTCGATACTACATTACTATTTAGCTGAATAATTCAAAAATTCATGCAATACTGATCATAGAACACCCCCAAAGATTATGCCAAGTGCTTACTCGTCATTGCAATAGTCAAAAATCTTCCCAAACTGCTCTGAAATTATGACATATGCACTCCACCGAATGGAAACATCATTCAAGACTCGCAATGCAAACTCAACATGCAAGAGATGGACTACTGGTTATACTCAAATTCACACCTTGCCATGAACTCACCTTAATCACAATAGCTTGGCCACAAACCAATCTTCCCAAATATCTGCTTTCCAACCAGACATATGAAACTGCCTCATACCACAAATGAATGACTAGAAGAATTAACGCTAGATCTGCTTCTGAGGCTGCACATCACATTGCGATGATAATCAAGCATCCATAGCCCATCGTAATCCATCTGCAGCATCACTGATCATCGGCGCATAGCGAATACTGATCGTACAACATCATATATGAGCAATTGGGAAGAGTCAAAGTCATATATTTCCAGTTGAAGAAAAATCGCAAGATCAGAAAAGAAGAAAGGGAAATTTTTCCTAAATGCCTAGTAGCCTCCCAAAGATAGGTATGCACCTCATCGTACCGATCTGCATGACTCTACTAGACACCAGCTAATGATTCGTAGATTCTATGAACCTAGTGCTCTAATACCACCATGTCACGACCCAAAAATCACTAGTCGCGATGGCACCTAAATCGATCAGCTAGTTAAGCCAACTAACAGAAAAATACAACTCGACTAAGATTATAGGAAAATAGAGAAAAAATAACTTATCGTTTACAAGTTTATCCAAGACCTGGTAGTATGTATCACGAGCTTCTAAGATTTTGAAATTTCAAACTGATACAAATAAATACAAGTTTTGTGTGAAGGTTCCTTAAACAAATTACAAATGATCTAGACTACCAAGGACATGTGGCAGTTATAACAAAACGCACGAATAACTTTTAAATCAGCACCCAATGTCACCAGTAGCTCCGCTCCAAAATGTTCACGGAACGTGCAGAAGTGTAGTATCAGTACAAATGACCACATGTTGTCGACGCCCCCATTTTATCTAGAGCGAGATCAGGTTTAAGATATTAGGGAAAACAACTCTATTCCCGTTTGGGAATTGGGTTTTTGGAATTGAAGAGTCGACACCTAATGATTAAGTGCATTAGGACACTAAGGGTTTTGAATTTGAAAACCAGAGTTCGGGTAAGGGCTAGACATTATCTCGAGGAAAAGGTGTTAGGCACCCCTCAAGATTCACTAGTGTGGTTCCCGGCCATGCTATGTTGTGACTTTAAATGCAAACAACAAGTAGACAAAAAAGAATTACAAAGACAAAGAGGGATTTTCACATAATGGTTGCAAGGGATTAAGAAAGTTAAAGAAACTGAATTTTGATAGAGGAAGCAGTTTTAAAATCTTGAATAAAAGACTAAAAAGAGAAAATTTTTACATAGTTGCTGCAAGTTAAAAGCAGTTTAAAAGCTGAAGTTTGGCAAAAAAATAAAATGGACAAATAAGGGAAAGGATCCTAGGTTTATACATAATATGGATCACCCCACACAACACCTGGTAACCGTTTATACACGTGGTGTTATCGCGTGGTCATCATATCCATATCTACCCTTTCCCACCACATTAAGGTATTAAGCGCAAAATGGTATCGTTACCTATAGCATGCTATTACCCGTCCCAATCCTATCAGTCCCGGAGGTATTTGGGACTTCTAGTCCTATTAACGGGAGGAATTTTTGGGCTTTTTTCAGGAGTTTAGAAAGGTAAAAATTCTAATGCGTCAAACAAAACACATAGGACAGTTATGGGGTACACATAACAATTAAAAGCTCAAGTAAGCCTCCTCAGAATCGCAGAAATCATGTAGTTTAGCACGCCTTAAATATACTTATTAGGTCCAAATTATACTTAACATTAGGCGGGCTGGTTCATTACATATATTCAGACAAGAAAGTCTGCATTAGGCTCGCCTGGTTATAAGTTATCGAAGACTGATGCAGTTAATTAACTACCTACTGGTTTGCCTAAGTGATAACCTATAGGCATGGCATCTACTGGTTTCAGAAATAAATAAGTAAACTAATTACAGAAAGTTGCTAGTTTTAATAGAATGATACGAGTTCTGCAGTTGGTTACTACTGACAGACTAATCTTAAAATGAGTGAGTCAGAATTGGTAGATAGTTCCTATAGGCATGCTTTCTAGCGTCGTTAATTTTAAACACTTTTACAGGCGTAGCAGGAGTACAAAAATCCTACGAGCGTGGTATCTAGGATGCAATTGATTATTATTTGACCTATAAATGTTTGCCTAATGATAAATGCAAAAAATGCAGAATCTTAAATACATGGTCTCTATATGCAGAATTTTTACGAGCAAGATATCTATATGATATACAGAGTTCTTATAA
The DNA here is from genome assembly GCA_026770625.1 of Nicotiana glauca. NCBI lineage: Eukaryota > Viridiplantae > Streptophyta > Magnoliopsida > Solanales > Solanaceae > Nicotiana > Nicotiana glauca. Next base: position 21,514 of record MDKF010167007.1, read on the forward strand.
GCATGGTTTCTATATATGACAGTGCAAAATTCCTATGAGCATGATTTCTATATATGAAAGTATAGAATTCCTATGGGCATGATTTCTATATATGAAAGTGCAGAATTCCTATGAGCATGGTTTCTATATATGAAAGTGCAGAAATTCAACGAAAACTCCCATAGGCAATGCTTCAAGAATTCCAAGCAATGCTTACACCCAGATATCATTACAGAACTGAATTAAAGTGCAGTGTGAAAGTGCCAGCCCTCCAATGTCCAAGTTCAGAGGGAACTCAATGTCCCAAGGCAAGGCTCATTTGAGGGGGGCAGAACTTAGAATCTAAAAACAAGTGTAAGTGCAACAGAGCGATTTAAGGGATGCCAAGGTAGGCTGGTGGTCATGCCCAGTAACATAGAATGCTGGCACACCCCTGACCAGCCTACTAGCCAAACATTGGAGAGTTAGGACCTATTGAAGGTCAAGCCATGGCCTGGGCAGTAATTAGGATACTGTCAGTCCAATGTTTTAACTCATCACGTAGAAGGGATTAGGGGTAGGGATTCATATGGGAATAGAAGCAAAGAAGGAAAAATACTTAGCATAAGTTATAGAACATGAACAACAAACCACACAAAAGAATGAAACTACAGAATAAACACATAGGGATGAGGCAAAAGTTTAAATAAAAGACATACCAGTTTCAGAAAGAGACAAGCAAAAGGGAGCATAAATCTTGCAAAGAAGCCACTGTACAAACAGCAAGAGATGATACTTTGTGTGTGAGTGTGAGTTCAGAAAAGACTCGAGTGTCGGTTGTCTTTGTGTCAATGAAAAAAAATAGGTATTTATAGGGTGAAAAACAGGCAGAAAATAAGGTAAGGGCTGTAATTCAGACATAATTAAGGATTATGTTCATTAAAAATCAAATTAGTATCAAAGATTTCCTTTAATTAAGGAATTAAATCAAACAATAGCATGCAAGTGTTAAATAAGGAAAGAAACCACGTAGGGGATGAACATGTCAAATAAGGAAAATATTTTCAACATAATACAAGTACGCAATAGGTAATAGAGGTTAGGTTCATTAAACCTTAATTAAGCAAAGGTCTGTAAGAATCCCATACTAGTGTAATTTAGGTAATCGGATCAAATAAACTTAAGTAGAAAGTTAGGGTCGAAAGTTCAAAGGAAAGTATTGCAACAAGACCAAGAAATAGGGGAAGAATCAATTACAAGAGTGCAATCAGAATTACACAAAGAAATTTGAAATCAGTCCACAATCAAAGGTTATTTTGAGAGGGAAATTTAACCTATAAAGAATGCATAAACATTAAGCATGCGAGGCTGGATTTAAGACAAAGAAGAGTGTCATGCAATCAAAAATCAGTGAGTAAAGGACTATAGGAACATGGTAGTCATCCCAGAGAAGAGGGAATATCAGATAGCATGCAAAAGGACAAGTAAAAAGGTCTTATAGAGTTTAGCAAGAGGTCAGAATAGTATGAAGAAACAAAGTTGACACCAAGATTTTGAAACTCAGTCGAGCAGTAGAGGAAACAAATTCAGGAACTCAAATAGGTCCAAAGAGACTAGGGTTTTTAAATCAAACACATTCAGAGATAAGAAGCAAACAAATCACGTAACATTGAATGACTAGAACTTAGAAAGGCTAGGAAAACTCGTAGATCTAAGCCGGAGAAGTTAGACTCGGTCTCAAACGACCATGATATGCCGGAGTAAAGTCGAAGACAACCATGGAACCCTGAATCAAAGGAAACCTATGTAGAGATCTTCAAGGTCAGGCCTTGAACCTTCAAAAAACTGGTGTATAAGAGCACCAGGGGGTTGATGTAAGATCCCCATAGCTTTTGCGGCCATAGATATCGGTGGATGTCCAGTCTGAGACGGTAAGAGGCGGCTAGGGTTTGAGAACCCTTGAGAGAGTTTAAGAGAGTGGAGGCTTTCAGAGGTGGAGGTTGGTGAGAAATGAGGCAGGGCGTTTGAACTAAAAAGGAAGGGGATGAGAGGAGCCGTTGATCAACGGCTGGGATTAAATGGGTTAAATGGGGACCGGGTTTGGGTATGATAGGAAAGGGGTTATAATAAAATTGGTTTGTTTGATTAGGGGTGAAATTGGGGGTTAAATTGAGGCTACAATTGCAATTGAAATGGCTATGTATTAAATAACCAATTTCTCCCCTTTAATTTATATAAAATAGTTAAAATGATTTTAAAATGAATTAAAAGCACTAAAATAATTAGTAATATATAAACATTAATCTAAAAATACTGAAAATAATTTTATAATTGTAAAATGCCGTTAATCGTAATATAGGCTATGATTGCAATTTTATGCGATTTTAGTTTTAAAATATCAAATAAATTGTAAAAATATGCAAAAATCACCTTTATTAGATTTTGGTGTAAATATAAGGATGAAAATAAATTATACACAAAAAGGTAATTTTAAGGATAATTATGGGATTTTGTACTGCCAAAATAGACAATAAATCGATTTTGAAAATCTTAGAAAATTAGGGAAAAATACCAAAATTCTTGGGCATGCTTATGTATGCATACATATACTATTTTGAGAATATTTTGAGTATATGAAATACATAGGGAAAAGTTGGGTATCAACAGCTGCCCTTCTTTGCTCGGGAAGGATGAAAGAGTTGTCGGATAAAGATATGATGACTTTGACCGAGAGAGACGGCTTGCAAAAGGTTTTGACCGAGCTCTAGTTTCTGAGATGCCTACATATCCCTGGTTTTATAGGAATCAGGTCATATGTAGTTCAGGATACATCGACGGAGTATGCCGATGGTGGTTTTCGAAGAGACAAACGCAATATTTAGGTTGGGAAGGGTGGTCAGAGACTGATGGGTTGCGAGAACCGGGGCGAGATCGCTCCTGCTCTAATGGTCTTTTCCAGCCGGTGTACCTACAAATGAGTAATACCAACATAGACTGTGCGTAAATTTAAAAGTGATGCAAGTTCCTACTAGACCATGAATGTTGTCTTTGGACGGTTAGGATAATGTCCTTAGACCGTGACGTCCTAGGCCATGAAGCGCATAATAAAGGATTCGCAGGCAATGAAATGATGTTCTCATGCTATGATAATGGTGCCTCCGAACCATGATGCCTTTGAATAATGATGTGCAGAATATAAAGCAGGGTCCTCGGGCCATGGCATGGCGTTCTCGGGCTATGAAGATGATGCCTCCGAATAATGATGCCCTTAGACGGTTTGGCGATATTTCAGCCCATGAAATGCAAGATTTGGTGGTATTTCATTCGATGAAATGCAAGATTTGGCGGTATCTCAACCGATGTGAAAGATAAATCTAAATGGCGATATTTTAGCCGACAGAAATTTAAATAAAGTTGGCGATATTTTCAATCGATGTAGAAAAATGTAAATGGCGATATTTTAGCCAATATAGAGATTTAAATAAAGTTGGCGATATTTTCAATCGATGTAGAAAAATGTAAATGGCGATATTTCAGCCAACAAAAATTTAAATAAGGTTGGCGATATTTCAGTCGGTGCGGAATTTAAATAAAGTTGGTGATATTTCAGCCGATATAAAGATTTAAATAAAGTTGGCGATATTTCAGCCGATGAAAAGATTTAAATAAATTGGCGATATTTCTGCCGATGAAAAGATTTAAATAAATTGGCGATATTTTAGCCGATGTAGAGATTTAAATAAAGTTGGTGATCTTTCAGCCATGCAGATGGAGGTAGAGCTTAACCTCGGAAGGCATAATGGTAGCCTTATGCAATGTAAAGAAATGCAGGATGGAGGTAGAGCTTAACCTCGGAAGGCGGAATGGTAGCCTTATGCAATGTAGAGAAATGCAAGATGGAGACAATGCTTAGTCTTGGAAGGTAGAAAAGTACCCTTATGCAATGCGGAAAAAAAAATGCAGATGGAGACAGTGCTTAGTCTCGGAAGGCAGAAAGGTAGCCTTATGCAATGCAGATAAATGCAACATGGCGACAATGCTTAGTCTCGGAAGGCAGAAAAGTAGCCTTATGCAATACGAAAAAAATGCAGATGGAGACAGTGCTCAGTCTCGGAAGGCAGAAAGGTAGCCTTATGCAATGCAGAGAAAAATGCAGATGGAGACAATGCTTAGTCTCGGAAGGTAGAAATGTAGTCTTATGCAATGTGAGAAAAATGCAGATGGAGATAGTGCTTAGTCTTGGAAGGCAGAAAGGTAGCCATATGCAATGCGAAAAAATGCAGATGGACACAACGCTTAGTCTCGGAAGGCAGAAAGGTAGCCTTATGCAATACGAAAAATGCATATGGAGACAGTGCTTAGTCTCGGAAGGCAGAAAGGTAGCCTTATGCAATGCGAAAAATGTAGATAGAGACAGTGCTTAGTCTCGGAAGGCAGAAAGGCAGCCTTATGCAATGCGAAAAATGCAAATGGAGACAGTGCTTAGTCTCGAAAGGCAGAAAGGTAGCCTTATGCAATGCGAAAAATGCAGATGGAGACAGTGGTTAGTCTCGGAAGGAAGAAAGGTAGCCTTATGTAATGCAATAAATAAATGTGAGGAGTAACGAAATCTCTTAGCTGATGGATGATGGTCGGTAGTTGATCGTCATTGTGGCTGCTGAGAATGTCATTCGCGAATAACACTTGTAAGTGGGCGATGATTTTGAGAGTCGTATTCTTGAAAAATATGAGTTTGTAATCATATTTGATGACTTTATGTCTGGGGTGCCTGCATCCAAAGAAAAACCGTGAGTTTTGTAAAGGGCAAGGTTAGTTCGTCTTCCCGTGGACCTCTCTTGTCATACTTGGCTCTTGCTTTCATTGGGGTAGCATCGCTAAACAAAGCAAATTTTATAGTAGCTATGCATGACTTTAGCAAAATAATAAATATATGATGTAATTACATAATAGGTAAAATGGTTTTTGATGAACCTATGACTGCGACACGGTTCAAGATATTGCCACCTCTTTTGCTCCGAAATTTTGAGGGTCTTCTTCAAAATTCTGCCCCAGTTTACTGGTATGGTGCTTCTGACGGCTGCGTGTGATGATTAGCGAAGATCAACTTCGAAATTTTTGAGGGTCCTCCTCAAAATTCTACCGTAGTTTCCAGTATCGGGGGAAATGAAAATTTTATTGAATTATGACCGAACCCATAAGGCTACCTACGTATTCCCTCTTAAACGAGTATTAGGTCAGGCGTAGTTCAAATTACATCATAAAGGAATCATAATGGTTACACATAGTATCGCTTCACTGCATCTAAATTTATCGGCTTTGGCCAGACTTCTCCATCCATTTCTACGAGTATGAGGGCTCCCCCCGTTAGAACCCGGTGAACCATGTACGGACCTTGCCAATTAGGAGAAAACTTTCCTTTGGCTTCATCTTGGTGCGGAAAAATCTTCTTCAGTACTAACTGCCTGGCGCGAACTATCTTGGCCTGACTCTTTTGTTGAAGGCTCTGGTCATTCTGTTCTGATAAAGCTGACCATGGCAAACTGCATTCAATCTTTTTCCGTTTATAAGGGCTAATTGCTCATAGTGACTCTTTACCCATTCTGCATCTTCAAGTTCTGCTTCCTGCATAATTCTTAGGGAGGGAATCTCTACTTCGGCTGGGTAACTGCCTCGGTGACATAAACCAACATATAGGGAGTCGCCCCGGTTGATGTGCGAACCGTGGTGCAGTACCCTAACAGAACAAATGACAGCTTCTCATGCCACTGCTTGTGTTTCTCTATCATTTTCCTTAGTATCTTTTTTATGTTCTTATTGTCTGCTTCTATAGCACCATTTATCTGAGGCCTGTGGGCTGTAGAATTCTTGTGCTTGATCCTAAAGGTTTCACACATTGCTTTCATCAAGTCGCTGTTAAGAATGGAACCATTATCAGTGATGATCGACTATGGGACGCCGAATCGGCAAATGATACGGTCGCGGATAACGTCTGCCACAACCTTCTTGGTTACCGCCTTATATGATGCTGCTTCAACCCATTTGGTGAAATAATCAATCACCACTAGAATGAACCTGTGCCCATTTGATGCGGTAGGCTCAATAACATCCATCCCCCAAGCGGCGAATGGTCGTGGTGAGCTTGTTGCATTGAGCTCGTTAGGAGGCACCTTTATCATGTCTGCATGGATTTGGCAACAATGGTATTTCCAAACATACTGGATGCAGTCTGTCTCCATAGTCATCCAGAAATAACCAACTTGGAGTATTTTCTTGGCGTAGACGAAACCATTCATGTGCGGGCCACAAGTCCCTGCATGAACCTCCACCAACAACCTGGATGCTTCCTTCGCCTCGACACACATTAGTAGTCCCAAATCGGGAGTCCTCCTATATATACGATTCCTCCGCTATGAAAGAAGTGATTGGATAACCTCTGTAATGTGCGCGTTTGCGTAGTGTTTGCAAGTTCTGGATATACTACCGTTGACAGATGTTTCTTAATATCATGGAACCATGGTTTTCCGTCCGCTTCTTCCTCGACGTGAGCACAGTAAGCATGTTGATCCTTGATTTTTATCGGGATATGATCAATGAAGTTCTTATCTGGATGTTGAATCATAGATGATAGAGTGGCCAATGCATCAGCGAACTCATTCTGAACTGTGGGGACATGCCGGAATTCTGTTTGTAAACCTCTTCCTCTACTCTTGTACATGATGCAAGTATGGGAGTATGTTGGAATTTTTGGTTGCCGACTCTTCTCGAACATGATGTGTGATCAAGTCTGAATCCTCGACCACTAGTAACTCCTGAACGTTAATATCAATGACCAGTTTAAGACCTAAGATGCAGGCTTCGTACTTGGCTATGTTTTGGTGCACGGGAACCTGAGTTTGGCGGATACCGGATAATGCTGACCTGTTTCTGATACTAGGACTGCTCCTTTGCCAACTCCTTTAAAGTTTGCTGCTCAGTCAAAAAACATTCTCCAGCCATCATAGGATTCTGCAATGTCTTCTCCCATGAAAGAGACCTTCTCAACGGGAAAATACGTCTTTAGATGCTCGTATTCTCCGCCCATGGGGTTTTCGGCAAGATGATCGGCTAGCGCTTGTCCTTTGATCGCTTTCTGGGTCACGTAGACAATATCAAACTCACTCACCAGAATTTGCCATTTGGCCAGCTTGCCCATGGGCATGGGCTTCTGGAGGATATACTTCAGCGGATCCACCCTTGATATGAGATAAGTGGTATAGGCACAGAAATAATGCCTCAACTTCTGAGCTACCCAAGTCAGAGCATAACAGGAGCATTCTATCAGGGAATACCAGGCCTCGTACGGCGTGAACTTCTTGATGAGATAGTAAATGGATTGCTCATTTCTCCCTGTTTCATCATGTTGTCCCAAAACACAACCAAATGCTCCATCCAGTACTGCAAGGTAGAGCAATAGCGATCTACCCGGTTTGGGCGGAACCAAAACTAGCGGCGCAGACAGGTATTCCTTGATTCTATCGAAGGCTTTCTGACACTCATCAGTCCATTTAGTGGCGGTGTCCTTCTTCAACATATTAAATATAGGTTCACAAATGACGGTGGACTGGGCTATGAACTGGCTGATGTAGTTGAGTCTCCCCAAAAAACTCAGAACCTCTTTCTTGTTCTTTGGATGTGGTAATTCTTGAATGGCATTGACCTTCGACAGATCGAGTTCTATTCCCAGTCGACTTACGATGAACCCAAGCACTTTTCCCGCTGGAACCACGAAAGCGTGCATGGCGGGATTCAGTTTAAGGTAATACCTTCTCAATCTAATGAAGAACTTTCTTAAATCTCCCATGTGGTCAGTGGCTTTCCAGGATTTGATGATGACATCATCTACATACACCTCGATCGCTTTGTGTATCATGTCATGGAAAATAGTAGTCATGGCCCTTATGTAGGTGGCCCTAGCATTCTTTAATCCAAACGACATCATCTTGTAACAATACATTCCCCATGGCGTAATGAAAGTTGTTTTCTTTGCATCTTCTTCGTCCATCCATATTTGATGATACCCAGCAAAACAATTGACAAATGACTGCAACTCGTGCTTGGCGCAATTTTCAATCAGGATATGTATGTTCGGCAAGGGGAAGTCATCTTTCGGACTGGCCCGGTTGAGGTCCCGGTAGTCGACACAAACTCTGACCTTCCCATCCTTCTTCAGCACTGGCACAATGTTGGCTAACCATGTTGGATACTCCACTACCCTGAGGACCTTGGATTTGACTTGTTTGGTAACTTCTTCTTTGATTTTGAACTCATGTCTGGCTTGAACTTTCTGAGCTTCTATTTTACTGGCGGACTCGTCGGATCCGTTGGCAGCTTGTGAACTACGATAGATGTACTGAGACCGGTCATATCATCGTATAACCAGGCAAATATGTCTTCATATTCTTTCAAGGACTCCGTGTGCTCTTCCTTTTCTGATGGTGACAAGTGAACACTGATGCGCATTTCCTTGACATTCTCTGTATTCCCCAAGTTGATAACCTAAGTTTCGTCCAAGTTAGACTTAGGTCTGTTCTCAAAATCCTCAATCTCTTTAACAACCTCCTCTAGTATCTCATCCTCTTCCGAGTCTATGTCTTTTTGTTGTGTTATCTCGTCGTTTGTCACATTTATCGGTTCATCAAGATAAGTAATAATAATGTTGTGTAAAGTAAAGTAAATGGTAGAAAAAGAAATAATTAGAGCGAGATTTATTTAAAAACTGAAATGCTTCGATAAATGCCAAAAATTGTTTTTAACATCGGAACTCTTTTCAAAATTTAAAGATAATACTGAAGAGAAATCAACTAATGAAAAAGTAAAAGATAATGCATAATGCTTTGTTCTGCCTTGCTACCCCGAACCTCTCCGGGCCCCGGTGGTTCTGATGGACGAATTGTTGAGGCACTCTCCTCTAGTCACTGACTATATGGAAGGGCCTTCCTCCCTTTCCTCCTCGAGAATGACGTGACAGTCTATATCGTCATCTTTCAAAAATAGGTTCTTCATTGCTGCCAATGTTTCATCTTCCTCTGAACCATACATGATGTCGGCTAGCTGGAAAGTTTGTTCCAAGCGGGGTATCGGGTGCTCCAGCGGATAGTAAGGGTCGCGCCATGGTGGTGACTAGTTCCTGAATTCTTGCCAAGTGTATCCATACCCTAACCCAAAAGTGGTGCCATGCTTCTTCAATTTGATAGGCTTGGTGATTCCCTGGAGGTTCTTGACGAGCCCTTTGCCAGGTTCAAACCCGCTCCAATTTAGTATACTCTCTATCTTGTTATCCCACCACTTAGCTGTGTCCACGGCGTTGACTCGCTCGATCTGGTGGTATATTTCTCCGCGTAGTTTCCTTCTTCCTTCAATTGTCGGAATGGTTTGACGACTGTATATGGAGTTACTCCCATCACCATGAATAATCACCTCTTGGTGATTCCACTCGAACTTCACTGCCTGGTGCAGGGTTGATGTTACGGCTCCAATGGCGTGGATCCAAGGTCGTCCCATTAGCAAGTTGTAGGATGTTGGGATGTCTATTACTTGAAAATCAACATCGAGCTAGGTTGGCCCCATTTGCAGACATAAACTGATCTCCCCAATAGTGGACCTTTGGGAACCATCGAAAGCTTTGACGCCGATAGCCCCATCCTTGATTTCATGTAGACTCTTCCCCAATGTTCTGAGGGTCACTAATAGACAAATGTTGAGGCTGGATCCTCCGTCAATCAAGGTCCTGGTAATGAAATAGTCTTCACATTGCACAGTGATGTGCAACGCTTTGTTGTGTCCTAAACCTTCAGGGGGCAACGTATCCTCATGGAAAGTTATCTTATGACTCTCCAATATCTACCCGACCATATTTGCCATCTCTCCTCCAGTTATATTTCTAGGTATGTATGCCTTGTTCAGTATCTTCATTAGCGCATTCTTGTGTGCCTCGGAGCTCTGCAGTAGAGCTAGAATGGAGATCTGCGCTGGTGTTTTGTTTAATTGATCAACAACTAAGTATTCTTTCAACTGTATCTTCTGCCAGAGATCATCAGGTCCAGTTTCAATAGGCCGTCCAGAGGCCTGCTTACTTGATTCAACCAAGTGCTCCGGAGTATAAATTTTGTGAGTCCTAGTCATACCATGTACTGTGATTGCTTCTCCTGACTTAGTTTTTCCCTTCCTTCTTGCCTCAGCGGTGTAATCCCAAGGAATGGCCTCTGTCTGGAATGGATTTACTATAGATATCGCTACAGGAATGGGCACTCTCATTTTGGGTGGCAACACAACAACTTCAAATGGTACCTTTGAAGACCCAAACTCCACTCAGTCGGCTCTGCGATCCTTTTGGATGATGGTGTTTCAAACTCGAGGGGAACAAACATGTTTGCTTCAGCATCCCTAGAGGGCTGGATCTGGACTACAATTGGATTCAATGTGACGGTTGGTTTCTTGGGCTCGTCACCTTCGGCAATTAATCCAATTGACCCGTTGGGGTCCCAATCATCTTCTACCTCGATCATGTGCACACCACCCTTATGATCAGGCAAAGGATTGTTTCGAACATTAGGAGCATGTTCTTTGGCCACGATGATTTTGTTGTCAATTAGAGCTTGGATTTTGTCTTTCAGAGATCGGCACTCATAAATAGTATGCCCTTTCATGCTGGAATGATATGCACAGGTTTTATTTGGATTGACCCAATGGGAAGGATTTTCTGGAGTTATAGCAGGGATTGGGGTGACGTAACCGACTGCTTTGAGTCTTTCATATAATTGGTCGATTGGCTCGGCGATGGCGGTGTATTGATTGGGAGGTCTATGGTCGAAGTTAGGGCGTGGCCTGGGGAAGTTTTGGCGGGCACAAGGTGATTGGTAGTGAGCATTATTGGCTGGGTAGATGGGTGCAGTTGGGAATATTTTGGTGAGGTAGGAGATTATTGGTAAGCAGGTGATGGAAATTGGTAAGAGGACGGAGGTGTTTGGTAATTGGGAATAGCCTGGTAAGTGAGAGGGGGTACTGGGTAAGCTTGGTATTTTACTAGGAAATTAGTTCTTTATGCGACCATTACGGCACTCACGTCCTTTTTCTTGGATGTGCCACCAGATTGTAGGGCTTTGTTGGTGGCCTGCAGTGCCTCAAAATTAGTGACCATACCGCTCTCAATCCTTTCTCCTAGCTTGATAATATCGAAGAATATCTGGCCCTCTATCAATATTAGCCTCTCATAATACTGTGGATCCTAAGCTCGGATGAAAAATTGGTTCATCTATTCTTCCTCTAAGGCTGGTCTGACCTTAGCAGCCTCAGATCTCCATCGCGTAGCATACTCGCAGAATGTCTCAGTGGGTTTCTTTTTCAGATTCTGGATGTAGAAGATATCTTGTGCATTCTCTATATTGAATCTGAACCTGTCCATGAAATCGGATGCCATTCCAACCTAGCTCGTCCACTTCTTGGGATCTTGACTAATGTACCAAGATAGAGCATCGCCTTTCAAACTTCTCATGAAGAGTTTCGTGCGGATCATCTCATCTCTTCCTACACCGACCAGTTTTTCCCAATATGTCCTCAGATGGACTCTAGGATCTCCCGAGCCGTCAAACATTTCAAACTTGGGAGGTTTGTACCCCTTGGGAAGTTTAACGTCTGGCTGAATGCAAAGATCCTCATAATTTAGCCCTTCAATGCCTTTGCTTCCTTCAATGCCCTAGACTCGTCTAGTCAACTTCTTGAGCTCGGCAGCCAGGGTCTTGATTAGAGAATCTTTGTCATCAGATTCTGGTTTGTTTGTAATAGGTTGAGTGTATTGTGGCATGGTTTCCACATAGATGGGAGTGTGGTGGGGATGATCACTTGATGGTTCAGGGATGAGGAGTGGAGTGTTGTTGTAACATGTGTTGCAATTTTGATGAGTAGCGGGTTGTTTCTGTGGCTTCGGGATGTTCTGTGGAGGTATGGGATGTTGAGCATTGGGAAAGTTGACGTCTGGAGTAGTGAGGGTGAATGACAGAATTGCCAAGTTCCGAACTTGGTCTAGTTCTTCTTGAAATTTCAGTAACTTTTGTTCGAGCTCAGCGGCACTTTCTTTGGATACCTGAACACCCTGAGGAACCTCTACCCTTTCAACTGATTCATCCTTTCTGATGTTGTTCACGTTCTCCAATTTGTCTTTGTTCTTGATTTTGATAGGTCTTGGAGAGGAGGAGGTACAGGGCCCTTAGATCTTGTGGAGTAGGATGACTATTCCAGAATGCACGAACTAATCTTTTGGGTAGGGGAATAAAAAATAAAAGTAAAAACAAAAAGGTAGCAAGTTAGTACGGATTCTGAGAAAAATATTTGCAATATTAAACACATTGTACAAGAATATAAATCGTGTCCTAAATTGGGTGCCTCATTGTGCCCGAGGTAGGCCTAGCAAGTTGATTTGGAGAATTTATAATGCTAAATGCCTCGTTTTAATGATAAAAATAAGACAAATCCCAAAACGACACTAAAATTGCATAAAGTAAAATATCACTAATGGCCATTGGCCTTATTACATTTCAAAGCGAAAAAAAGAAAAGAAACTCCTAACTATTTGGTACCAGAAGGACCTTCCCCAGATTCGGCATCTTTGGCTCCATCGAACAGTGTCACCAGCTCACGCAATCCCAGCAGCAGATAAGCCCTAGCCAAATGTCCTCCTTCATTTTCCTCGGCATTTTGGCAATTCTCGATCCTCAGGATGAACTTCCCTTCTAGCTTTACTAACCCTCTCTCCAAATGCCCCAGGCACTTGTTGACTCTGACAGCCATATCCTTCCATTCCTCGATCAACTTTTGATTAGCCTCTTGAATCTCCTAATGCTCACTCTCGCACTCCTTGTTTCTTTTGCGCAACTGATTGTACTTAACCTGTATCTCAGCCCTTTCGTCGATGACCCTGTGACCTGGATCAAACCCGGGATGTCCTAACCCAGCATTATCTTCTTCTAGCCAACCTGGATAGTATGAGGTGTAGCCGGTATGATATCTGTTAGGCTCTATGGAATCCTTTTACAGGATGATGTTACTGTTCCACATGTGTTGAGCTTGACATTTGTATGGGCTATCGTCATCTTGGATGTCAGCCCTGAAATGACTCATCTTTTAGACCTTTGGTATGACTTGCTTTCTCCCTGCCTGCCTCATGACTCGGAGAGGGACATTGGGATAAGTTCCCCTCAGACCCATGAGTATGAGGAATGGAGCGTTTCGAGAGCGGATGATGAACTCTCCAGTGGGGAACCATTCGAACATCCACTGCACCTTGTCTTCTTTCAAGCTTTCAAACAACTCTACCCATCCTCGAGCATCCCCCGGCCGAGCAAACATGTCAGGCATATAGTTCATTCTATTGGGATGGAGAAAGGCTATATGATCATTCCACAGCCTTCGCAGAAGCTCTTGACGGTATCGAGCCTTTTGGAGATGTTCTATAAGCGAGAGTTGGAGTAACAAGTTGCAACCATTAAAATGACTAGCCCCTCGTTAATAATTTTCGAAAGCTCGGTAGATCTCCGCAAAAATCATGGATACTATGCTGATATGTTGCCCTTCAATCCCCTCCATTAGTGTCTTGGAGACCATGGATAGTCTGGTATGGATCCTAGCCTTATTCATAGGAAACACTATCATTCCCACGAAGCAGAACATGAAAACGAAAAATCTCCTGTGGATATGCCCCAATGATGTGATGGTGAATTCATCTGGATAGACGCGGTAGGACTTGCTATGACCATACCTCTCGTACAGGTAGTCAAAAGGAATATAAGAGTCTTTCAAAAAAGTCAAATCTGAATTTTTCTTCAACCCCATCATTTTGAAGAAACCCTTGCCCTTGCGATTTTCTAGCATGAGTAAACCTGGAGTCTCCCAAGGAATACCGGTTAACCCACCTATTTCCTCGAGCAGAAGGGTCAGTTCAAGGTCCCCAAATTGAAATATAGATCTATCACTATCCCAGAATAAGGTCGCAGCCTCTATGATTTTGTTGTCCGGCCGAATTTCCAAAAGAGAGGGTAAGTTTCCCAAATTCTTGCGGACAAGAGTCCGGTCACTAGAATTAAGGTCCTCCCACCATCTTAGCAACCTTGGGTGGATATTGGTTACCATGCTAAATCTGGGGATTTTATGCCTCATTTCCTACAAAACAAAGCGTTAGTCCCTCACCCCGCCGGACTCGACTATTTAAATCAATAATTGGCATAAACAACATTTAGTTCTCCAAATAAATGCACAGAGTATGGTGTTGTACGTTTGGGTCCCAGTGGAACCCAATGGAATTTGGATAAGGCTATCTTAAAGAGTCATTATGTGGATAGCATAACTGAATCAACTAGGTTTGACAGTGATGCATGTACAGTTAAATAGAATAAGGTTTCTATGGGGTGTTAGACCAGTACTCTTGAGCGAACAACTCAAGAGGGAAAGTCACAGAACCGTCGACTGCACTGTTGATCGACTAGTTTTACCGCAAATATGCCTTTGCCAAAATTTAGGGGGTAATAATGTTGGAAGAGTGCAACCACTCATCAAGCGTTGCAATGGTATTTATTTGGCACGAGTGGAATATGATGTTGAAAACTAAAATTACAAGAATGAAACAAATTGCCACGTATTTTCACGTTCATAATGATTACAATAATTGCTCAAAATTACAACGGTATTGAACGAAAACAATAAATGAAAGCATTAAAGGAAAAAGAAACAAAAAGACAAGTCAGTTTTGAAAAAAGGCATTAAACAAAGCGATAAAGAAAACAGTAAAGTCACATATAACATGCAGTGGTAGAAGCTTGAAGACATCCCCAGCAAAGTTTCCATGTTATCGACGCCCCTTTTTTCTCTATAGCGAGATCGGGTTTATGACATTCGGGAAGACAATTCTATTCCCGTTTGGGAATTGGATTTTTGGAATTGAAGAGTCGCCACCTAATGATTAAGTGCATTAGGACACTAAGGGTTTTCAATTTGAAAATCAGAGTAAGGGTAAGGGCTAGACATTATCTCAAGGGGAAAGTGTTATGCACCCCTCAAGATCCACTAGTGTGGTTCCCGACCATGCTATGTTGTGACTTTAAATGAAAACAACAAGTAGACAAACAAGAATTACAAATACAAAGAGGGATTTTCACATAATCATTGCAAGGGATTAAGGAAGTTAAAGAAACTGAATTTTGATAGAGGAAGCAGTTTTAAAATCTTGAATAAAAGAGTAAAAAGAGACATTTTTACATAGTTGCTGCGAGTTAAAAGCAGTTTAAAAGCTGAAGTTTGGCAAAAAATAAAATGGACAAATAAGGGAAGGGGTCCTAGGTTTATACATAATATGGATCATCCCACACAACACCCGGTTACTGTTTATACACGTGGTGTTATCGCGTGGTCATCATATCCATATCTACCCTTTCCCACCCCGATAAGGTATTAAGTGCGAAATGGTATCATTACCTATAGCATGCTATTACCCGTCCCAATCCTATCAGTCTCGGAGGCATTTGGGACTTCTAGTCCTATTAAGGGAAGGAATTTTTGGGCTTTTTTCAGGAGTTTAGAAAGGTAAAAATTCAAATGCGTCATACAAAACACATAGGACATTTATGGGGTACACATAACAATTAAAAGCTCAAGTAAGCCTCCTCAGAATCGCAGAAATCATGTAGTTTAGCACGCCTTACATATACTGATTAGGTCCAAATTATAATTAACGTTAGGCGGGCAGGTTCATTACATATTTTCAGACAAGAAAGTCCGAATTAGGCTCGCCTGGTTATAACTTATCGAAGACTGATGCAGTTAATTAACTACCTACTGGTTTTCCTAGGTGATAACCTATAGGCATGTTATCTACTGGTTTCAAAAATAAATAAGTAAACTGATTACAGAAAGTTGCTAGTTTTAACAGAATGATACGAGTTCTGTAGTTGGTTACTACTGACAGACTAATCTTAAAATGAGTGATTCAGATTTGGTTGATAGTTCCTATAGGTATGCTTTCTATCGTCATTAATTTTAAACACTTTTTACAAGCGTAGCAGAAGTGCAGAAATCCTACGAGCATGGTATCTAGGATGTAATTGATTATTATTTGACCTATAAATGTTTGCCTAATGATAGATGCAAAAAATGCAGAATCTTAAAGACATGGTCTCTATATGCAGAATACTTATGAGCAGGATATCTATATGATATACAGAGTTCTTATAAGCATGTTTTCTACATATAACAGTGCAGAATTCCTATGCGCATGATTTCTATATATGAAAGTGCAGAATTCCTATGAGCATGATTTCTATATATGAAAGTGCAGAATTCCTATGAGCATGATTTCTATATATGAAAGTGCAGAAATACAAAAAAACTCCTATAAGCAGGATATCTACCCTTAAGCATACATAAATAACCCTCCCCTTTTTACTAAAACCCCATTAGTTATTACAAATTTATTACAGACCAAATGAATCAAATAGAAAATAAAATTACATTAGAGCTTTTAAGCTACACCCAAGGAGCCTAATTCAGACCCAAGGTCTAACAATATGATATGAACCAACTGCCGGGATCAGGTTCAAAAGCCTTTCTCTTATCTGGAGTGTGTCAAAGTTCCAAGGAGTTTCAAGAACTCCAAGCAATGGTAACACCCTGATATCATTACAGAACTAAATTAAAGTGAAGTATGGAAGGGCCAGCCCTCCAATGTCCATGTTCAGAGGGAACTCAGGGTCCTAAGGCAAGGCTCATTGGAGGGGGGCAGAACTTAAAATCTAGGAACAAGTGTATGTGCAATAGAGGGAATTAAGGGATGCCAAGGTAGGCTGGTGGTCATGCCCAACAAGATAGAATGCTGGCACACCCCTGACCAGCCTACTAGCCAAACATTGGAGAGTTAGGACCTACTGAAGGTCAAGCCATGGCCTGGGCAGTAATTAGGATACTGTCAAGCCAAGGTTTTAACTCACCACATATAAGGGATTAGGAGTAGGGATTCATATGGGAACAGAAGCAAAGAAGGAAAAATACTTAGCATAAGTTACAGAACATGAACAGCAAACTACACAAAAGAATGAAACTACAGAATAAACACATAGGGATGAGTCAAAAGTTTAAATAAAAGACATGCCAGTTTCAGAAAGAGACAAGAAAAAGGGAGCAAAAGTCTTGCAAAGAAGCCACAGTACAAACAACAAGAGAGAATGCTTTCTGTATGAGTGTGAGTTCAGAAAAGACTCGAGTGTCGGTTGTCTTTGTGTCAATGAAAAAAATAGGTATTTATAGGGTGAGAAACAGGCAGAAAATAAGGTAAGGGTTGTAATTCAGACATAATTAAGGAATATGTGTTCATTAAAATCAAATTAGTATTAAAGATTTCCTTTAATTAAGGAATTAAATCAAACGGAAGCATACAAGTGTTAAATAAGGAAAAAAATCACGTAGGGGCTGAACATGTCAAATAAGGAAAATATTTTCAACGCAGTACGAGTACACAATAGGTAACAGAGGTTAGTTTCATTAAACCTTAATTAAGGAAAGGTCTGTAAGAATCCCATACTAGTGTAATTAAGGTAATGGGATCAAATCAACTTAAGTAGAAAGGTAGGGTCAAAAGTTCAAAGGAAAGTATTTCAACAAGTCCAAGAAACAAGGGAAATCAATACAATAAGGGAAGAATCAATTACAAGAGTGCAATCAGAACTACACAAAGAGATTTTAAATCAGTCCACAATCAAAGGTTATTTTGAGGGGGAAATTTAACCTATAAAGAGTGCATAAACATTAAGCATGTGAGGCTGGATTTAAGACAAAGAAGAGTGTCATGCAATCAAAAATCAGTGAGTAGAGGACTATAGGAACATGGTAGTCATTTCAGAGAAGAGGGAATATCAGATAGCATGCAAAAGGTCAAGTAAAAAGGTCTTATAGAGTTTAGCAAGAGGTCAGAATCATATGAAGAAACAAAGTTGACACCAAGATTTTGAAACTCAATCGAGCAGTAGAGGAAACAACTTCAGGAACTCAAATAGTTGCAAAGAGACTAGGGTTTTGAAATCAAACACGTTCAGAGATAAGAAACAAACAAATCACGTAACATGTAGCCTCAAAAACTCAAATGAAGCCCAATTCTAGGGTTTTTACCATTAATCGAATCTAGAGATGAAAACAAGTAATTCAGGCAAAAATATTAATGGAATAAGTTCTGAGATCTCAATGGTAGTGAGACCTTTAACACGTACTTCCCGGTAGAAGAAACTCATGAAAAACATAATAAAAGAACAATCATGCAAAATATAGTAGAAGAACTCGTAACGACAAGGTAGAAGAAATACAATAGAAGAAACACATAAGGATCACAGTAGAAGAACCATACAAGAATCACAATAGAGCGTGTTAAAAATCAAAGAAACCCTAAATCAGAGAAGGTGAAAGGTTTAAAAATAAAGTTTTGAAAGAACCTTTTGAGAAAACGTTTGAGACCTTAAGATAAACACAGATATATAGAAATAAGAAGAACCTCGAAAGGTTAGGGTTTTAGAAGAAACCTAGAAGTGAGAAACGCTTGGAAAACTCGTGGATCTAAGCCGGAGAAGTTAGACTCAGACTCAAACGGCCATGATACGCCAGAGTAAAGCCGAAGACGATAATAGAACCCTGAATCAAAGGAAACCTGGGTAGAGATCTTCAAGGTCAGGCCTTGAACCTTCAGAAAAACGGTGTATAAGAGCACCAGGGGGTGGTGTAAGATCCTCATAGCTTTGGTGGCCATAGATTTCGGTAGATCTCCGATCTAAGACGGTAAGAGGCGGCTAGGGTTTAAGAACCCTCGAGAGAGTTTAAGAGAGTGGATGGTTTCAGAGGCGGCAGTTGGTGAGAAATGAGGGTAGGGTAAAGGGGTCGTTTGAACTAAAAAAAGGAAGGGGATGAGGGGAGTCGTTGATCTAAAAGATCAACGGCTGGGATTAAATGGGTTAAACGGGGACCGGGTTTGGGTATGATAGGAAAAGATATGGGTCGGGTTATAATAAAATTGGGTTGTTTGATTAGGGGTGTAATTGGGGTTAAATTGAGGCTACAATTGCAATTGAAATGGCTATGTATTTAATAACCAATTTCTCACCTTTAATTTATATAAAAATAGTTAAAATAATTTTAAAACAAATTAAAAGCACTGTACTAATTAATACTATATAAACATTAATCTAAAAATACTGGAAATAATTTTACAATTGTAAAATGCCATTAATCATAATATAGGCTATGATTGCAATTTTATGCGATTTTAGTTTAAAAATAACAAATAAATTGTAAAAATATGCAAAAACTACCTTTATTATATTTTGGTGTAAATATGAGGATGAAAATAAATTATACACAAAAAAGGTAATTTTAAGAATAATTGTGGGATTTTGTACTGCCAAAATAGACAACAAATCGATTTTGCAAATCTTAGAAAGTTAAGAAAAAATACCAAAACTCTTGGGCATGCTTATGTATGCATACATATACTATTTTGAGAATATTTTGAGTATATACAATATATAAGGAAAAATTGGGTATCAACATATGTACTGGTAAGTGTTTTGTCTAACCTCGTCGAAGTAGTGACGACGCTTTTAGTTAAAAAGATGCTTATTGCTATTACTTGTACAATAGATTAACAGTAAAGTAGCTCAAAGTATAAAGGGTAAAAGTATCATATACAACTTAAAGAGACAGTCATTAATTACTAAAAAAATCACAATAAAATATATACGATCTTTCCAGGTATGAGAAGTATGTCCAAATTGTAATAATGTCAAATCACATGGTACGATAACACCCTTCATGCTTTTATCTCATCCTCACCATGTATGAAGAAATTTAAATAACAATTCAATTAGCACGATAACATCCTTCATGCGTTCAACTCATATTTCCAAATGAAAGTAGAATAGAACCAACCATATGACAGGAACACAATAGTAGGAATTACAAAGTAGCAAATACATGAGTAACAACAGTGGACAAGGATACACATGTAGGACACAGTAAAGGACTAAACAAAAAGCACGTGAATAATAAAAACAAATGGAAAACAAGGAATATAAACTTCAATTAACTAGCATATTGGAGGGCTAAGTGCAAATATAAAAATTAAGACGGAAACACATGATCTTCGCATGTTAACAAGTAAGGGCATGACTGGCTAGCATGGTGGAACGCTTACACTAAAGTGAAACAGAATAGATACAACATGAGTATAATTATAAAAGCAATAAATAAGCACGGTATTCGCAAGTTAAGCAAGTAAAAGACATGGATAGTGCAACAACAATTGCGATAAAGGTCAAATACATGATAATAACAAGTCACACAAAATGTGTAGATACAAAAATAATAGCTCAAGGTAAGGGCACAAGCGTATAAACGGGAAACACATATCATATCATAATGCATGTCCCTCGTGCTCACGTGCACGGAAACAACCTTCGTGCCATGACCTCATAATAACATACAAGCATACAAATATAAATGAAATGGCACGGTATCACCCTTCGTGCTTTTACTCTCAATAATGTGGCACGGCATCACCCTGCATGCTTTTACTCTTAATAATGTGGTACAGCATCACCCTTCGTGCTTTTACTCTAAATAATGTGGCATGGCATCATCCTTCGTGCTTTACACTCTCCCTCACATGATAATATATAAACAATGACACGGCATCACCTATTGTGCTTTACACTCTTTCTTACCAAGCATATGTAGTATGATAATGGAAAACAAGGAAGGAATCATAAATGACTTCAAAGAGAGTGTTTTAACGGATATTCCAAACAATTCTCAATTACAACCTTCCAAGTCAACAATTATTCACTAACTCTCAAGATTTGTATTATTCAAATACTTCCACAAATCTCACAAATGATCCACAACACAATTATATAGTCTATTATCTCAAGAATATCGACCGTAGTAATGTAGTAATGATTTCGCATAGAGATAACTGAATTAGACACATCAATGTATTCTCAAAATTTTTGTCAATTTTGATCAAGTCATAAGAAGCTAAATCTTGATTTCTATCATTTAATATCATATTATTTGTATCTAAGAGTCAAGTAAGGCATGAAGCAAGAGGTCACTAAATTATACAAACATAAATGTAACATAATCCACCTGCCAAGCATGATTAACCATGGCACATACATATACGCTCATTACCTCATATATGTATCACCCATGCAAGTGGAACCAATGATAAATAGGAGGGAAAATTCCCTCAACAAAGTTAGGCAAAACGCTTACCTCAATTCAGCTAATCCAACACTGAATTTAGCCTTTTCCTCTACAAGTTCGCCTCCACTCGACTCAATCTAGCTAATGACGACTTGAATACACCACACAATGCAAAAGAAAACAATTTCAATTAATAAAGCTATGATTTCATTCAATTTCTAAAAATCCAACAAAAGTCAAACACTGACCCCATCCAGTCAAAACCCTGATCCAAGGGTAGGTCTTGACTACTCATAGCCTCATGAGTCCAAATATGTGTCTGGCTTTCAAAACCGAGTCATATTCGACTCACTAATCCTAAATTTTCATTTTCAAAACTTTGACAAAATCCCCAAATTGTTCCATAGATTTCTCATGAATTTGATGTTAAATCTTTTATATAATCATAAAATATAGTTGGAAATTGATTAAAGATACTTACCCAATATTTTGGTATGATTATCCCCTCTCAAATTCGCCTCCCCTCGAAGATAGGGTTCAAAAATATGAAAAATGAAGCAAAAACTCAAAATACTCATCACTTAACAGGTTGCAGATGTCGCATTTGTGACAGGGGGTTTGCAAATGTGACCCTCACAAATGCGAACACTATACCGCAAATGCGAACTGGAAGGCCTACAGCTTAGGTCGCAATTGCGACCCATACTTCGCAAATGCGATGGCCAGAGTTTGCAAATGTGAACTCTATCCAGTAGCCCAGACTTTGCAATTGCGATGGCTGCTTCACAATTGCGGCTATCACATTTGCGATCGATACATCGCAAATGTGATGATACCAGTACCAGCAATTAAAAACTATCATTTTGAAACCAATATGAAACTCACCCGAGATCTCGGAGCTTCAAACCAAATATGCACACAAGTCTAAAAACAGAACATGAACTCACTCACACACTCAAATCTTTAAAATAACTTCTAAAACCACGAATCGGACGCCAAAACACTTGAAATCAAACTAAACTTCAAGAACATCTAGAATCACAACCGAGCCTCGGACCATATCAAATCACATCCGATTAACTTAAAATTATTCACACAAGTCACATTTGACATTACGGACCTATTCCAACTTCCGAAATTTAAATTCAATCCCGATATCAAAAAGTCCACTCCCGATCAAACATTCCAAAAATCCAACTTTTGCCATTTCGAGCAAAATTCAACTACGAACCTCCAAATCACAATCAGGACATGCTCCTAAGTCCAAAATCACCCAACGAAGCTAGTAGAACTGACGAAACACCATTCTGAGGTCAAATGCCAAAAAGTCAAACTTAGTCAACTATTTCAACTTAGAACTCATATCTTGAAGTGCATTCTTCCAAATCAATTTTGGATAACTTGAAAACCAATACCGATGATTTATGCAAGTTGTAATACATCATGCGGATATACTCGATCCCTCAAGATACCGAGCAAAGTGCAAATTCCCTAAACGACTGTTAGGGTCGTTACATGTGCAATTTATGGTTTCAGTGTTGTTTGATGTTTGGGACATGTTGGTATACTTGGTTGAGGTCCCGAGGGCCTCGGGTGGGTTTCGGATGGCAAACAGATCTATTTTTGACTTGAAGAAGGAGCTGAAGGGCATTTTGTTTGCTGGTGTTACCATTTATGTGGAAACGTCATCTCATAAGCGGCCCCGTAGAAGCAAAGCAGTGAACCACAGAAGCGGCTGGGAGTGAATGAGGTAGAGGTCGTAGGTGCGAAGGAATTTTCGCACCTGTGTGATCACAGATGCTGTCTTGGCAACGCTAAAGCGAACAGGGGTAGTTGGGGGCTTTACCGCAAAAGGGGAATTGGTGTCGCACCTGAGGAATCACAGAAGTGGTCCAGTTGCCGCATATGTGAAAGTTGGGGCCAGGTGGTGTCTTCTTAAAACAAGGGTTTGACTCTATCTCACTTCACTTTCGCCCATGGTAGATGATTTTGGAGCACGTTTGGATAGCCATCTTCATCAACCATAACGGGGTAAGTGCTTTCTTCACATTTTTGAGTTAAATACATAATTATATATGGATATGAAAATGGAAATGTAGAAATTGTAGGGTTTTGGAAGAAAACCTTGAATTTGGTATCTTTGGGTTTTGACCAAAGATTTATGGATAATAATGAGTGTTAGAGAATACATTTATAGATTTTCTCATTTATTGACTAGTTTTGGAGTGTTGGCCATCGGTTCGTGTTGTCAGAAGGACTTGGGAGCCGATTATGGAACTTCGGAGAGAAGTAGGTCACCTTTCTAACCTTGTAAGAGGGAAATAACCTCATAGGTGAAACAATTAACTATGTGCTTCTATTTGTGGGGCTACGTACGTACAAGGTGACGAGAGTCCATGCGTAGCTACTATTATGCTTAAGTCTGGATAGTCTAGGACCCACAAGCATGCTATACTTGCGATATTTAAAACCTTATTGTCAATTTAAATTGTTCAAATCATACCGAACTTGGCAAATGAATTTCTAAAAGGTTAAACATCATTTTCTTGATTGGTAAAAAGGGGATTTTCATTTCTTTGGATAATTTCTCCTTCATGAATTCTTGATTGACTGTTTGATTGTGTTGATTTTTGTGAAATAGACCGAACGCCACGGAATATTAAATAGATACATCTATGGTTCGCGCTATTTGAACCTCCGATAGTGTACAGTTTAAATATTATGTTGGACGGTCGTACGACCTCTACATGATTTGCACGTGACTTAATTGATTGATTTGAAATTTTTGATAATTGATGTGGCCTCATTGGCCTGAGATATAAATTGTTAAAGGATTAAAATTGAATTGGAAATCACTTATTAATAAAAGAATCACTTACTTGCCTCTTGTTATTGAGCTTACAGTGATTTTATAAAATCCATGACTAATCATATTATCAGTATATTATTGTTGTCCTTAGTAAGTGTCGCAGTCGACCTCTCGTCACTACTTCTTCGAGATTAGACTGGATTCTTAGTGGGTACGCGATGTTTTCGTACTCATACTACACTTCTTGTATATTTTTGTTGAACAGGCACATGTATGGTTATTGGCCTAGTGGGCGCAATGGCATGATTGACCCGGTGACTTAGGTGAGCTGCATCTTATGTACGATCCGCATCTACAGAGTCTCCTTCAGAGTATTTGTATTTTCTGTCCAAATTTGTATTCCGGATA
Organism: Nicotiana glauca; assembly: GCA_026770625.1. NCBI lineage: Eukaryota > Viridiplantae > Streptophyta > Magnoliopsida > Solanales > Solanaceae > Nicotiana > Nicotiana glauca. Next base: position 45,950 of record MDKF010167007.1, read on the forward strand.
GTTATTATATTATATTTTATTTCTAGTAAATGCCCATGCTCTTGTGACACCATGTTCTGGAATGATTATCGGATATTTAGTATTGAAATTGTAAAACATTATCATTTATTCTGTAAAGTTCATCTTTTACTAGTTAAATTGAAGGAAATTTATGATTTCAAAAATATTAAAACGAGAATTTAATTAACTATTTAGTGTTGGCTGGCCTGACAATGGTGTCCAGCGCCATCACGGTCTTTAATAGATTTTGGGTCATGACAATATATCTGAATATCAAGAAGCGTATTGAGATTATAATGTCTAAATCTAAATTCACATGTGAACATTAAAATATTGCATTAAGATCTGAATACTGAATAATTAAGAATGTAGTTTCTCAGCAATTGAATGTATAGAACTTATCTTTATTCATATTCTTTTAAAATCTACTACTTATTGGTGGTGATGGCTAATAGAGGTGCATCTAAATGCTGACTTGATGCGGTAATTGGTGGTTATTTTGGTTAATAGTAGTGGTTCTGGTAATAGCTAGCCGTGTTTTAAAAGGCATTTTTTGTGCGAGCCGCGGGGCGAGCCCTAGGGCGGAGCACACCCAAAATACTTCAAGGCGATAGTGTGAGGCAAAAGTCTCAAGAGGCGTATGCCCAGCAACTCGAGGCATACACCCGGGCGTTAGGGGCATATGCCTAGGCATTTGAGGCGTGTTTTTGTAGTGAGGCGTAATTCCCAGAGACTTTTTCAAATTAAAATAAAATTTATTGAATAAATCCTTCATATTATACCTAAATTCTGAAAAGTTATCTTGTAATCACTCAAAAATTTTAAAAAGAAACTAAAATGTGTTAAATTTAAAAGTCAAGGCCTTTTTTTTATTCATTGAAGCCCTAATTTATGACTTTTTTCAATTCTTTTTCTTGTCAGCTAGTTTGTTAATATCTCCCAAAAGTACTGAATGCTCGACTTTTTTACAAATATACAGAGAACTCCATTCTTCGTTGTAGCAGCAACTTTAACGTTCAAATTATTGGTTAGTCTTCCTTTTTGTTCCTCCATATAGAAAACTTTATTCTTTTCGACTCAAGCTATTTGTGCTTGTACGTAGCGTATAATAGGTTATTTTGAATCGTTTTTTATGGGGATGGAGCATATATATATATATATATATATATATATATATATATATAT